>VYXH01005893.1:179370-334050 GCA_013397275.1 Burhinus bistriatus | reverse complement strand
ATCATTAATAACATGAACCAAGTTTTTTTTTTTTTTTTTTTTCTGAAGAGTCTGAATTGTTAACACGCCCAGTGAGCTTGGCTTTGAGGGACTCATCACAAAGAATTTAAAGGACAGCAAGCTAAACCCACCTCAACCTGGTAGCACAATATTGACCTGGAAGGACCTTCATTACAAGTAAATGTTCCTACTACCTTTTATTTCCAGGCTTGCTCAGTCATCTGGGCCCATTCAGTCCCTGCTCCCTCTGTCGAGGTTATCCACAACGAGAATAACTTCATGTCTGTGTGTGGTGGTAATTTTTGCGATGTGGGAATATCTTCAGCAAAAAGATCCTGAAGAGATCATATTCTTTTAATAAAAATTATTCAACCCAAAGCGAGACAAGAGTTACTATGTGTACGGTGTCTTGGATGTGAAATACTGGCCTTTGAAATTCTGCAGCGTTGAGCTAACAAGCCTGCCTGGCAATGTGGTGTGAAGGGGCAGTGATTTAAAGATCATTTTAAACATTTACTCTATTTTATTGCAGTGAAGACTTTCCCTTCCCCAAAATTTAAAATTTAAAATGTGCCTCCTCTGAGCATGAGGGCAGTGCTTTTTGCTTTCTGAGATGGAACAAAGTATTTCCTTGATGAAAAAAATATGATTTTGATTTTAAGCAGTAGAAACATTTTCCCATTGCATATTTTTCATGCTGTGGAAACTAACCATCCACCAAATATTTCAACTGTGAATTCTCAAACGGCTCTGCTGAAAGACATTTTCCTTCTCGTTTTGTATTAAAGCATAGCCCTGAATGTTGTGATTCTAAATAATACTCTCCCAGCACCCCCAGATATCAGGGTATCATCCCTAAAACCCCTATGCATAAAAGAAGTTTTCCATTCCATTTATAGAACCTGAAAAGCAGGAAGATAAAGTTAATGGGCTGGAAATAAACAGAGAAAGAAAGGAATGACATAGTTCTATTTTTAAACCTCAAAATGGGGGGAAAAAACAAGACACAACAAACTTAACCAAAGCACATGGTTCATAGACATGTACATGAAAAAGTACAACGGCACAGACTCCTTCATCTAGTGAAAAACTGAACAGGCTCCCTTTAGCTTTGGTGTATAACACTGATTTACACCTTCTAAGAATCCAGTCTGGGAGATTAGTGGGCCTAATTCCTCTTTAAAAGAAAAAAAAAAAAAATTGCCTTAATCCATTTAACATTCAAGCATCCCATTAACCTAAATTAAACGCTTTCTTGTAGGTTTTTAATTTAGCACAGTGACCCCCAAAATGGAAAGGCCACTTACAATTACAAACCCCATAGTGCAGCCACCACTTTCGCCGACTTGCAGTCATCCTTATCATCCCAAACATGTTTTTCATCTTGGCAAGCAGGAAACGTTTTTACTGTGTGTCTGTGTGTTTGTGTGTGTGTGTATGCCGGCAGATTTTCACCTATGTGCTTTTCTGTTGATGTTCATTAATTTATGTGGCTTTGGCAAACTAATAAAGGGAAGGAAAGGGATACATGGCCATTATTTTATTTTCTGAGGGTTCCTGGGTTCTATAGAAATGGTCCAAAGGGAGAAAAAACACCCATAAAGTATGCGCCCCAAGGACAGCCCAGGAAAGCTTCCCTGTATCACCTGGCAGCTCAGGTCTGCCCTGTGCTTTGCAAGGTAAGGTTAGAGTTCAGGCAGGAGGCTGCCACTGAGGGGGCGGGTTTAGTTTTTCTTGAATGTTCAACAGAAATCTCTCTCAGGCAGCTCTGAGCTCTCCTGAAAAACAAAACATCAGGGTGCTTCTCATCAGGGTAAAAGGGCCTTTTGAAGACAGACGGGAGCAAATGCATTCAGACTGGCCATGACATGTTCCAGTCATGTGGAGCACGAAAGGAAGCTTCAGGCATGAGCATAAACTGGAGAAACAGTCCTGAAGCTCTTGAGATACAAGGACTTTTTTATGCAACCTGTTGATACGTCTTCATTGATGATGGCACCCTCCATTATGCTGGAGAGAAAGGATTGCTTCATTTGTTTCAAAGACAGCCCAGTGGTGTTTGATGTGATGGAGTGATGGAAAGTGTCCTGTGTGCCTTTACCCTACAGCTGGTATGAAGATAATTGTAATTACGGGGTTGTATTTGTCATGCAATGCAACAGCATTTGGTGAAGCTGCTGCTGTGTGCTCACTCAGGTGAAGTGTCCCACAAAGCTGTCCATCCACAATACGTCTGCCCAGCTCAGTCTGGCTCTGGGGTAGCCTCGCGGTTGACCTACACAGAATCAAATGAGAGTTCCTGCCTGCTACTACAAACATACAAACAAACAGAAAGATCAAGCACCTATTTTCTGACTGAAGACTAAGTCTCATTTTAGGTACCTAAACCAAAAATTGAGATTATCTCTGTGTTAATCCAGGAAGAGCCAAAATTCTGGGTTTAGTTTTCAAGTCGCTTGCACAGAGGTGTCTGAATGTATCTCAGTATTGCCAAGGCTGAAAACTTGTTGTTGGTCCTACACCTGAGCCTGAACAAAGTTTTTCTCTGCCTGTGGGGCTCATGAACCCAAACATGGGTTACCTACCGAAGCCAACATTGGTTACTGTGTTTTTTTTGAAAGATGGTGTGGTACCAGTGTCTGTGGGGAGCCTGCTGCCTCCTTCCCTCCTGTCTGGTCCTCCCCACGGTGGACACATTCAATTCTTGCCTTTGCCTGTGAGAAATATAAACCTGTCTCTTCGCTAGCTCCCTGAAAACACCCTGCACACCTTACTAGACCAGCCTGGGCCATTGGCACCAGCTGCTACACTCTACAGAAAAAAAAAAAAGCCATTAAGGCAGAGAGAAAGTATCCCAGAAGAGGGTTTCACTCTACAACAGCTCAGGGGACTTTCCTTCCAAAGATTGCTTGCCACAAGGCAGTCAGACAAACTCGCTTTCTCCTTCCTCTCCAGTGGTCACCCTGCAGCAAAGAGCTGGACTCGCTGTCTGCGACCTAGCGAACTGTAGGTCTGTTGGGCACATTTCTAGCTCTCTTTTCCCCGAGAAGTTGTGAGCCCCAGTGGCAGGTAGTACAGCAGAAACTCAGGTTATCTTGGTAGTTATTAACCTTTCAGAGCAACTCAGTTGTCTATGAGGAAGGATTATACTGAAGCTCATGACACCTACCAGAAGGGCAGCTCATCAGAGCAAAAGTATTGTGCCTCACCACACACATTCACACCTCTTTCGAACCCCTTCCCCATGGATTGTGCAAGCATACCGGTGTATCTCCTCTTATCCAGACCAGCCAAGCGATTCAGGGCAGAGTTTAATCCACTGAACAAAAATATGTCCATTATTTCTTAGTTTCAGCTCTCCTTTTAAAATAAAAAGGAATTCAATCCACCAAAATCCCAGTGGATCCACCAGCCTCCCAGTCACCTGTCTTAAGAGGGAATGAAATGAATTTAATCTCCATAGATTGTATTGCACACTGCATTGCCAGCTGTCTTCTAGCAGGGTCTGCCGTTGCTCAAAGGTCATAGTACAAATCCCTTGATTAAAAAACAACAACAAACACATTTTAAATGGGTAAAACCATAAGACGCTGCCATAAAGCAGATTATGTGAAGTAGATACCGTTAAAACAGTTTAAATGCCTCTTTCAGGCATGAGTTTAGTTATCTCAAAGCATATTAGAGAGAGCAATAAAATTTAATGGCCAGCAGTAAAGTGTTTATGTGTGGCCCTGAACACAGTATTTCCCAGCCGCAGAACACGTTAACTTTGCTGCACGGGCCAGTCATCCCCAGGAAACGGAGTCTGGGCCCCCGTTGGAGTTGGCATTAGATCTGCTTGGGGAGAGCTCAGCAGAGAGACCCCAGAAAGCCCGCAAAGGGGAAGCGAGGAAACCAGTGCCACCGCAGGGCTGTTGGNATGGGAAACAAGGAAACTGGTGCTGCTGCAGGGCTGTCAGGGCAGCAGCTGTGGCTTCCACCTCCTGAGGAGCTGATGCAGTCAGAAAGTCCATGTGTTGTGTGCATGTGTGTTAGGACACAGGCCCCGAGTGGATAGCATTGAATTTCAACCTAAAAGCAATTGTTTTTCCAGCCTGGCATGAAGGCTGGAGTTCTTCCACGCTGACTTACATAGTGAGCAGGATCCTGGTTTTACAAGGTAATTGCAAGGTCCCTTGACTCTTTCCTTGGTTATGTTGTGGTGCATCCTAGGACATGCCAACATTGTGCCATGTTAGAGATGGTGCTGATGGTCATTTGATGTCAGCCGCAAACTTCTGATGGACCAGCCCTGGGAATGTAAACCTGTCAGTGCATGTGGACACCAGTAAAGATGTGGCCTTACACAAAAGACAAGGCTCTCATCCTTATCTGAAAAAAAAAAAAAGAAAAAAGGAAATGTATAACATCTTGTGGGTCACATTTGGGGTGAGTATTTATAATGACAAGAGAATGAGAGGCAGATAGTAAGAGTCCATGCCACTAGCCAAGATGCCAGGTTTGGATTCAAAAATCTGATCTCCTTTTTCTGATCTGTCAATGACTGTGATGTGCCACTCTGCAAAAGTTACTTTACAAGCCCCCCCCTTCCCATCTGTGTTTTTATTTAGACCGTTGGATTTCTTCTCTTCCATGCATTTGTGTAGCACCTAAACATGATGATCTAGAGTGGAGTACCTAAGCATTTCCCTCATAAGAAGCAACCTTGGTCTGACAGTGTGAGAAAACATCTGGAGTTTGATTGTCTGAAAGGCGTCACATAAAGATATAGGAGGTGGATTGTAAAGTGAACTCTTTACTGCAGTCATATTTCTTTAATAAATTTGTCCTGTTTCCAAAGCGAGCAGATATGCTTCTGGCTTTTTAACACTTCCTTTTGCCTCTTCTTAAGCACGCAAGTCTCCCAGAGCTTTTGCTTCAGACAGCAGGCCATCTGGTTACACCTGGCTGCATGGTTGCCTGATGCTGCCTGAGTAGCTGCTTGGCCTTTTCAAAACCCAAGGGCTCATTTAATCTCCAGGGCCATGTTCCCTGTTAGGGACAAAGCTCAGCAATGGCTTGGGACACAGTTAGTCAAGCGCCTTATTCCCCAGTCTGGTTCTTGGATTCTGTTGTGCTGTTCCTGTGCTTTTACTCTTCCCTCAGCTCACGGGGAGCCCTGGCTCTGCAACAGGGAGAGCGCAGTCTCCCACGGCACAGCTCCTTCTGCTCAGGCACAGAAAGCAGTGCCCTCCCCTGCCGGCAGCTCTCCAAACCAGGGTGGGATGCTGACACATTTTTGTTAGAAAGTGGGCAGAAAAGGGAAATTGAGAGGGGCAATTCAGAGAGTCCCCTGCTCATCCCAGCTGAACCTGTAAAAGAGGAGAGGAGCGGAGTGGAGCTGGAATACTGCCATAAGTAGCAGGCAGTGATGCATTTTTAGGATGACTGGAGCAAGCAGAGATGCATGCACAAGCACAGCTTTTCCTTTTTCGCAGAGCATGCATTACAATATTCCTTCAATAAGTAAAAAAAATGGTTTTAGTCAGTTCTATTTGTTTTCAGCTGGGAGGTGTGGATAGGCAAGGAGGTGAGTAGGTAGGGGACTTGCATTTTAATTGCAAACTGGCTAACTTTTTATGCTTTAACCTCCCTGATCTTTGCTTGTCTCCCAGGACTATGCTAGCCTCTCTTGCAGAATAAAAGAGGGAAAAGGTTGTGTTACACTTACAACATTTTTTGCCTTCATGTTTTTGTGCTGTTTATTACTAGCTAGTCTGCACAGCCCAGATGCCGAGGGGAGCCCTCTGACAGGGTTTGGTGAAGGACTTCGGTGAGATCTGCTGTAGGTTTTTTCACGTTGGGCTGGACTGGTGCATTTAATCTTTATTGAAATGTTCTGTTATTTTAAAAATAGAAACAGTGATGCCTGCAGAATGTCAGCGCCATGTATCGCGAGTTGTTCTGATATTATAGCTTAACCCCACAGCTCAGAGGCACAGGAGAGCATTCAGCGTACCCCCTCAAGGGGAATAAACCAGTCCTTGGCCTTGCTTCAGGATACCCTGTGCATGAAACTGAAGACCTGTCCTCATTGCTTATCAATACGTTGCCTTGGACTGTGCATCTGCTGATTACCTTCAGTTAGGTCTCAGTCCTGTTAAACTTTATTTGACAAGTGCAGAATTTTGCTCATGTACCCAGCAATGCAAGTTGCTGATTATTACACGGCTGTTAGGTTTGGCTACTTATGAGACTGATCAACCAAGCCAACAAGTAATGAATTCTCTTTACAGCTTGCTGTCCTCATTTGGATAAGCAATTGTCTACGCAAGAGACTGTTTTTAATTTGTGCTCATAGTGCACAGCTCAGCTGTTACTCCTCATATGGTACGAGGGAACATCTCACCTTTTTCCCATCAGTTATGCACTGCTTCCCTCTCCATCACGCCATACCTACCTACTGCAGCAAGAGTTATTTCATTCTTTTTTCCCATGTTTTTGGAGCAGAAACTTATGTGCCTCTTGGCTCAGGTGGATGAACAGTCTCCTGAAATCATTAGGTTCAGGAAGCAATGGGAATATAAGGCTTTGAGGCCACCCATTTTAAAAGTGTCCTACGTGAGGTGGATGCACATATTTTGCTGAATTTTAGTAGTTGAGCCATAAACAGCTTTCAGTATTAAGGGTGCTACTCCATGAGTTTCAAGTCTTAAAAACAACTATGCCTAGAATGGGGCCTCTGTTTACTGGCTGTAACAAGAAATACAGACTCCTAAAGCGTTAGTTAAATCAGGCATTGATGACTCCCCATGTATTCTAATCAGCTAGTATAAATGAGGTAAGACTTACAAATGCCTGTAGATATCTACAGACCTGGTCCAAAGGTCTCCCCCCACAGCGAGATTCACCTGTTCTCTTCCTCCTGCTAGGCAACAGTAGATTTCCTTTTTTTGACCAAATATGTATGTGTGTGGGAAAATGTATTACACTTAGGCAATTACTACGTTGGAAAGGAGATGAAGATTTTGTGTGCAACAAAATTGCCTCAGCATTTGGAAAGTGGGAGGAAAAGGGAAAGTATGGAAAGGGAATTAAAAAGAAAAAGGGGAAAAAAAGAAATAAAAATTCATCCTTGTTGCATAGTATACCTTGTGGGGATTTTTAAAAGCAGTGGAATTACACGTTACTTATTGGTAATCACATGTCTAACAAGGTGTTCAGTATCTGCTGACAGAAGTAGCTAAAGGAAGCAGAGGTATTTCTCTTATCAATATTTAAACATCTTATAAAATCCCTGCTAACTGGATTATCACCATGCTAGAGCTGTCATTGCGCAGGTCTAGCTGCTGGACTAGTATGAATAACAGAAGTGTGTGTGTCTGTGTGTGCCTGTGTTTGTGTACAGTTTTGTCCCTCATTCTCTTTGCTTTAAAGAGAGATCTGGGACACTTCAACTGGGTCTGTGCAGAAGAGTATTCCACAGCTAACTGACAGATAGAAAGGCTAGGACATTTTTTCTAACAATGACAGCTGAAGACAAATACAAGCTTTTACTGCCTAACCCAGTGATTCCGAAAGTATTAGAAACATTGCACATATCCTGAAAAACAGGAAAATGGACAATGAGATAATTTTAAAAATCAGGATAGAGGTTTCTTTCTGCTTGAGCCAGGCTCTGAATCACTAGAATTCAAATTTCTTAAAAATGAGGGGGCCCAAAATCTTAGTTCTTGAAATAAATTACAGATTCATATCTAATAAAACAAGAATCCAGAAAAAGGGGATTTAAAGAAATAGAACTACTATGCTCTACTACTAGTAGAGCAGAAAAATAACCACCAGCCCCTTCAGGACTAACAACAGTGTAAGAAAAAGAAAATTGTATTGATTTTAGGGATGAATACATTAACTCACACATTATTAAGGGAACTGAAACAATTTTCTTGCAGCCGTAATGAAGGGTGTAATCGGATGAGTTCTTGCGAGCCACTTTCAGTTAGTTAACACCAGTCAGCACCGGTTATTGGTTGTTTAGCTGAGACGAGACACTAGGGGAGTGGGAAAAGGTGTTCAGTTAGGTGGGTATCTCGCTTATTTTCTGAGTTGTGGACACGGCCCCGGAGAACCTACTCTTCTCAGAAACAAGACGTGTTGGTGAAAAGGGAAAGGGCACTTGTTAGGACTGAAGAGTAGAGATAGAACTTCACATCACGCTCTTCTACCCTCTGATGTGTGAGCCTGTCCCCCTCTGAAGTCACTAGGAATACTTGGGGCTCCCTTTCAAGTTGTAGGAACTATTAAATTAAGGGTGTGATGACCTGCTTTAAACAGAGCGTTTGCTACTTCGGGAGAGGGTGGTCTTCTTTCTTCCTTCTCCTCCTCCTCCTGATTCTTTGTCTTTCCCTGTGCCAATTCATGTGACCCCCGTTGAACTGATTCAGCTCTCAAAGCAGGCAGAAAGCACCTTACTTTTTGCTGCTTGTGGCTTTTCTGATTGCCCATTGAGCAGAATCAATCCACCAAATGTCAGGTGAGCATCAAAACCTGTGCAGACAAGCAAACAGACCATAGAGCAGCTCTGCCATTATTTAGTGTCACCAAAATTAATTCTGTTTGCCTCACCTTACTGCACCTTAAAGAACAGAGAATAAGGCAGCACTGGCAAATACAGGAGGGCTGAAGGAACAGGTTGTGGGTGGGTGTAGCTGGAGTTGTTTCTGAAGGTGGCAGACTTCAGTGAGAAGAGCTGTCACATCTTAAGCTTTTGCCTGGAGGTTTCATGCTCTGTGCTAGCTCTTGAGAAGGCTGTGATCATTCTTGTCTATTGCCACATGGCATAAATATTGTATGGCTGCACTATAAAATTATGAAATTATAATATTAAAAGCTAGAAAGGGAAGTTGGCTAGATGTGAGGAAAATGGTTTACAATTAAGAAATGTTCTGTTAGTGAATACTGCTAGGAGACTGAAACCTTTTTCAATTCACATTGGCCGCCATGGTGTGAAAACTACAGTCCACACCTCAGTACAGGCTGTTGTAACAGCTTAGAGCCATTAAAGAGAAGTTTGATTCTTGCAGTCTGATTTCCCTGATATCTTTAATAGATTAGCTGATGTAATGACAAACAGGGAAGGTGGCAGGATTTCGGATGTAGATAGATGTCCACTAGGACTTTGAATGACTTAATCTAATCCTCCTACAGAGGACTCTATCCATAGCAGAGTAATGACTTCTGAAACTAAATCAGTTTTTGAACGACAGATTCTTGCTTGAGTTCATGACTCCAGTGCAGCTATCCTTATTTACACAGTAGTTCCCAATTCTGTTCACAATTAATCTAGCCTCTCTGTTGACACCAGCACACTTACTCATGCAATTTTGTAAGTAAGAGCAGAGTCAGGCCTCTAGAGAGAAAAATCTCTTTATTTCCTGAAGCCACATATTCCCCAACTGCTTGTTATTTCCAGCATCTTGTATTTCTCCTGGCATGAAGGTACATTTCTCACTTTAAATTGACTTCATCCAATCATCTTTCTGTTTTTCTGCCTCTTGTACTGTATTTGTTTCCCCAAGAACACACTCACTGCACTCATTACTGTAATGATTTAATGGCTTTTAAATCTCTTCAGCCTCCATCAGTGAGCTGAATGTTTTTCTGGTGCAATATTTAACACAACTGTACTGGAGGAGGGGGTGGAATAAAGGGAGAAAGAACAACTTACATTAAACTCTTCTCCATGAAAGTGACTTTTACATAGGGATCTATGAACTAGGCTCTTCTACCTTTCCAACTTACATAGCCAATTCTTAAATCTTTTTCCACACCTGAAAAATGTAAAAAAAAAAAAATTTAATTCCATTTTATGATCAAAATCCTATTTCTACAGGGAAAAATAAAAAAGCAAAGTGATCTGCTTCAAGGAACTAATCAAAACTGAAAGTGTGACTGGGGGACATATGGGATAGCAGAGATTTCATCTCATCTCGAAGACAGACAGAAGTTAATGACAGTACTCTCACTTTGTACCTTGCACTTGGCATCTCCCATGTACATTTATATTTTGCTCCCTTTCCCAGTGGGTTCTTTCTATTTTGAGAAATTAGAAAGGCTTTTTGTGAAATAAATATTTTCTTGCTCTTGTGTATGTCTTTGGCTATTTGCATATCCCGCTATAAAATACAAGCTCCCCCTTGTGCTCTCTCTCCACGGCTGTACCTATGCTGTCGGCTGTGTGACACGTAATGCAGAGGGAAACGCAGGGCATCCTTGGAGGAGTACGGGTTTCAGAGGACTGCAGTTCAAAGCTCTGTTCACAACTTACTGCATAATGCTGGTAAAAGAGATGTCCTCCATAGGTTGTTCTAGAAATTTCCAGTAATCACTCATCAAGATCTTGGTGCTGCAGGATATTCAAGGGACAGCCTAGCAGTGCCTTCCATCTTGTTTAGGTACTGGCAATGTCTTGCAAGGGAGACTGTCTCCTACTGAAATATCCCATTTCATAATGACTGCAAGTGTTTTTTAGAGGTATTGAAAGAGATGCTGCAGTGCTAAGAATGATATTCAGAGAGACAGCTGGATGTGTTAAGTAAAGCTGAGATCACAAGATATAACAGGAATTGAGCAATGGGCAATGAAACCATGTATTAGCTGAGATTTATACCTTTCTGCAGCTCCTGTATTGCTGGTTTTACTGAGGAAAAAAACCAACCCAAGAAAGTGCTGGGTAAGATATACTGGTGATGTGATCACACCTGGCAATTCTAAGGATGCTGCAGAGGCTGCTGCATCTGGAAAATCATAGAGGTTCCTTTAGCTGTGGGACAAGCTGTTGTATTGTTGTAAGATAGCTTCAGGAACTTACAGTTCCAATCGAATCTGCAGGCCTCCCAATTGGTAGTGAAAGTAGATTGAAACTGGAGTGGAAATTCCCCCTGCCCAGGGGAAAAGAAAGCTACAGGGGCAGGAGAGAGTTAAAGCAAAGGTCTCCTCTCAGCAGAGGGTGAGGTGTTCGGATCTCCCAGCAAGGTATCTTCTGGTCAATCTTAGCTGCTAGCAAGCTCAAATAATTGAAACAGGAAGTTAAATGAAGGAAAAAGTGAAACACTTTTGGAAAGCTTTTTGACTACTAGAAGAGGTGCCCCATAGCCAAAAGCAGGAGCCATGATAAACCAGTTCCAGTCTGCATTAGTAACCATTGCTCTACATCTTCCTTCCAGAGCTCAGACTGGCCTTTTGCAGCAAGGTGGTACAATGCATCATTGATCTTCCAAATCTTCCTCAAGCAACCAAAGCTGGGAATACAGAAGCGAGTGCTTTTGCCCTCCAAAAGGACTGCCAGAATAAAAAATGTATTGAATGTATGCTTGAAATGGCCTACTGTTAAGGAGGAACTCATGGCATAAGAGCTTATAGAAATAACAGCAACTTGACTCTTATTTCCTTGTTTCACTCAGCACATGACTGCTGGGAGCATGCATGTGAACTTGCACAAACAGCATCATAGCAGAGGTTACTGGTATATATGTAAGTCTGAGATCAAGTAAGCAAAGCTTTGGTAGGCTTTTGTCAGGGAAACAAGGAATAGTTACTGTTTTCTGAGAAAAGGGTGGTCCTGTGGCAAATCAATTGTTCAGACCACAAGAGGTATGGATCAGATATAGAGACATGTGAAGACTTCTCTGTCCTGAAGTTAAGAAAGTCAGTTCTCTTGGTGTAGGGAAACTGATTTTTTTAGTATGCATCTCACCTAATCTATTGATGATGTCTGTTTTAGGATGCCTGAATTTGCTTGGATAACCGATGTATTAGAGGTTTAATGCTATAGCAAAGTCAACTAATGACCATGATGATGGGAGATCCAGACCTCATAACTGACCTGTTCACAACAGCAGAAATAAATCCTCCTTGCCAATAATTTACATCCATAGAAACATCACAAAGCAGCTCAGGAATGCCAAGGAACACATACTAGAAGCCAGCAACAGCTATGGATTAGCAATTATCTATGGTTTTACTGTGTTCATCAGTGTAACTGAGCTCCTAACAGAATCTACCACAACTATCATCTACAGGACTGCCTGTCATTACTTTATAGGGCTTTTAGGAGGGGAAGTGAATAGTAACTTCTCTCCTTCAGATTGCCTTATAAATTTATACATAAACAAACTTTCTAGAAACTCCTTTTTCGACTCAGAAAGCTGGAGATTGCTTTGTATCAATGTTATTCAGTGTGAAAGCCCAGAGACGGAGTGAGAAATAGGGGAGCGAAGATCAGTCACTAATTCTGGATGATCAACTTGAGAGTGATAGCACAGGCTGTATCAGTCTGAAAATGAACATCTACAAAGTGGACTCCTGAATCTGAACTAATCGCCCTGAGTCCTCTCAGGGTGAGAGAAGAGGAACTGTGTGCAATTTATCTCAACATAAAATAGACATTTAGAAGAAGTTAGATGGATTGTGTTCCAGATGTGTATTTATTTCTCTCCACTGACTGTGAAGAAGATATAACAACTAGCACAGGTAGAGATGTTCACACCATACACAGCTAAAGTTAGGTGAGGTGAATCACAGCCCTGGGTCTGGTCCTGTGACGAATTGGAGTTTACATATTTCATTGATACCAACTATAGAAGATAGGTGCCTTCTGAGAAACCTGGAGAGCAACAAGTGGGTTCAAGCCAAAAATGGAGACACCCTTGATAGGTAACTGTCCTTGGAAATTGTTGGCCTCAAAAAAAGCATGTTCTTCATTTCACAAACATCGCTGTTAGTAGCAGAAAGTATTCACATTATTTTGCTTGAATTGGTTAACTATATCCTCTAATCCACCCTCTTGAGGAACTTCTACAGAGATCTCAGCAAATGCGTCTTCTATTTTATATGGTGTGAATGGACTTCAGGGGGAACTTTGATCTCTCTCACCATCCACAGCAACTCATTGCAGTGCTACAAGACAGCTGGGTCAGTCTCAATTACTTCATATCAGATTCACTTGCTTAATTGGAGACCATGCTGGAGAAACTTTGTGAACTTGCTGCAAAAATAGCCCAATTAAATACACTTTGTTTCTGAAAATGGACCTAGTATATGAACTAGCTATCTCCTTTCTCAGCAGAACTTAACAATAACTAAATGAAGCTAACATTTTCCAACTCAACAATTCTCTAATACACAGCATTTAGGTAAGGAATAAAAAAGGGTTTATTAGCTGACCCAGAAATTATGACCAGTGTCCAAGAAACAGCCCAATCCTATTAAGAGAAGTAAATGCAAATTTTTCAACTATAAAAAGAAAAGGTGATCGAAGAACCAGATACATTCAAAGTCTGGCTACGGGAGAGGGAACTTTACACCAGAAGTGCTCAGTGACCAAAATAATAATACATCGACAATTACAGATGCTATTCTATATCTGAAAAGGTGCTTCTCACTCCAATCTTTAATCAAAAGCAGGAGAAAATTCAGGAACAACCCACAGTCTCTGCAGTGATTTCAGTGGATCCAGTCAGTAGCATGTGTACAGCATGACTGAACATTTCAGATTGCACTGGAGCTGAATTTAAACTTTGTTACCATGGAAGATGGAGAACTATCACATTTGGGTGTTTTCTTGACCACCTCAAATGAGAGACTGCTCACAAAGTGGAGTTCGAACTTGTCAATTAGGCGCGTGAAGAAGATGGAGGAACTGGGTGGCAAGAAGTTCTAACATGCTGGGTAACAAAATGAATGGAACGAAGCAGATGGTCTGTGGTCTCATTCACAGCATGAAAAAGCAAAAGAGTGGACACTGGTGCCATATCTGTAATATTAAATTAACATACCCCTTATGTGGAACTAAAGCCAGACAGCATCGAACAACATTTCTAACAATATCACTAAACTCGCTTACCCTGCAGAATTGTACCCAGCTGTATCCAAAATTGCTTATTGCAACTGTCTCTGATCATCTCCCAGAAACTAGAAATAATTCTGGAGAGTGCTAGATCACCTATGCCAAGACCAGGCCTGGGAACATTCCTTACCCTTGTTTAATCTACTGGTACAGCCAACTGCTGGGGTAGCAGGAGAGGATTCCCAGAGCCCCCACCAGAACTGTGACAGTTCCTTCTGGCTCATTTAATTTCTGTTAACAAAAGCTTCATGATAGAGAAAGCACAGATGCTGTGTTGTTTGCTTATCTGAGGGGAAAGATGTTTGGAGTGTGATAGAGAATCCAAGCAAAACAAATTTTTGAGAAGTGCAACCTTTCCAGGACTGAAGCTTCAAGTAAGAGCTGGGAGGTTTCAAAGAAAAAAACACAGTACACCTCTACAGCAGCCTAATCCTGCTTACCTTCTCCCCAAACTACTCCCTCTATTCCTTCTCCAGGAAAAATTTAATGGGTCATTGTCACCCAAGAAAAAAAGTTTCATGCAAACCTCAATAGTGTCAAGTGACTTAAAACAAAAAGGCTGGCAGAATTATGTGCTCTGAGTGAATTCCTTGATAAACATTTCCCACTTTGTCTTCCTTTCAAATCATTCACTTTAATTAGTCCAATCCTATCCCACAGATTATTACTCATAAACTCCCTCTGAGGAGCATATGAAAGTTAATGTCAACCATTGGATGTAAAGATTTATATTCTCGCTCCTTGTTGTCACATACCGAAGTTCTTTCTAATCCCACTCAGCCACTCCACTTTCAGGAGGGTAAACCACCCCCTGCAGGCAGAGCATGGTGATCTCAGATTCACCTGATATTTGTGGAGCCGCCGTGCATGCTAACAAGAACCTGTGGTGAGGATGCTTATTTCGATTTTCCACTGTTCACTTCAGTGGGTGGGCTGGATGACAGAAAATGTCTTCTGGTTCTTCGATGTAACTGTGTGAAATCAGACAGAAGTGATGTGGAATCAGAGATTAGCACCTCAGGACAATGAATAAGGATCAGTAAATGGAGAGTTAAGCACACATATGGACAGCTTCAGCGGCACTTTTTACGTTTATTTTGGTGCTTCTGTCTTCTGATTTTAAAAGGTAGATGCCAGTTTTCCTTTTCTAAATAAGCTATCTATCTTTACATTTCTAGGCAAAGAAGTTGCATATGCATTGTCAGGAGTGTACTACAAAAAAAATCCTAAATAAATGGAGATGTTTGGCAGAGTAGTCGGTGTTTGGAAATCGTGTATTATATAAAGGAAAGCTTCACAAACTGAAGGAGGAAAATAAAAGAAGGATTAAATAGATTCACCCAGTTACACTATTCCTTTGATTGGAAGCAGAATTAGTCATCAGCTAATGAGAGCTGACGCTGGGGTCTCTAACACTGCAGTGAATGCATCCATGCTATCTGCTAGGTAAGACAGTGTTCCCAGGAAGGTTTTGGGGGAAAAGGAAAAAGCTGGAAAAGGATCATGCAAGCTGTGGTTATAACAAATGCACCTATACACAGGCATTTCCTACCTGGTTGTGAAGCCTTAATGGTCTTCATGTGAGGAAGCTACATTTTCTCAACTAGCTTGATACCCTGGGTTGGATTAGGGTCCTACTGTACCAGCTCATGGAAGAGCCTTTTCTTACCTCTGATAATTCCTCATCTGAAGTGACAAAGCACACAAAAAAAAAAAATGTCACACAAAACAGAGGAAGGAAGAAAGAGGTGAAACTTGTTGAAGATCATACAAACGTCCTCCCAAATTAGTGTTTTGCCCACTGAGACACACCAGCTCCTAAAAGTATGCATTAGGCCATCAGACAAAAAAAATCCTCAATCCTGTCCAAAAGACAGCAATTGTTCTTTCTTCTCCTGTACCCTCATTTCTCCTCTTCTGTCCCCTCATCTGATAATTTAATGGCATATTTTACCTCATACTGATTCCAACTCTCTATTTCTCCCTGGCCTAGTAACAGCATTGCAAGGCTCACATTTCAGTTTCACCCTGTGGAGAAGCAATGCTGATTTGCTTTCCTTCCAGATGTGAAGCAACACATTTATGTTTAGTATTCGTTCTTCAGTCACACAGCGGCCTGCATTTAACTACATTTTTATGCATTATAAATGCACATACATTTGAAAGAATAAAATTCCCTCTACCCAACATCACTCTAAATGGAGCTAAGGTGAGCTCTTGTTTTCCTGAGGCAGCCTGACATTTGAAGATCATTTTTAACCACTTCAGTTTTGAACTGTACTTTTTCACTTCCTAGCTCCTTATGTTGGTGAGTCTCCAAGCACTTCCTAAAACAGGCACAGAGTAACCCTCCAGACAGCATGCTAAGGAGTATAAATATAACTTTTATCAGAGGAGAAAAGTGGCTGAAAAAGAGAACAGGCAATTTTACAAGAGGTCTTGTAGGGATTTAGTATCAGCTCCCATGGACACCTAATGCACAGATCTCTGATCTACGCCGTGCAGGACATGGTACTCATAAGAAACTGGCTCCAAGTAAACGTTCCAAAATCTGCTTTCCTCCTCAGACTTGGATGATAATGGATCAATCTATCTGCTACACACAGACACAACTACACCTCTCCTGTCCTGGAACACTGTTAGCGTGGCCTGCAGTTTGTCTTTAAGCACCCTGATGTCAATAGCAAGGGTAGGTGACCTTGCTGTGTCAGTGACTGAGTCACACAAACTGACCAGAGGGTGGTAGCAAGCCCTGGAATATCTCACAAACTCACTGGAGGGCTCAGGATTTATTCACAAGATTGTGGGAGAAGCACCCATAACCCTGCAGTCCTTTGCAACCTTGACTTAGTTCTCTGTCTTTTTCAGTCAAGTGAAACTCTCATGTCTAGAACAAGCCTCCACCAGCCCATGCTACATCCATCAAGTTGTATTAACTCATAGCCTAAGCTGAACATCAGTATCAAGTGTCCACACTCCAAGGCTCTGAAGTGCCAGAAAAGCAGGAGATACTAGCTTTGTGTTTTGGGCAAGACACATCCGTTGGCATGAGTCCAAGTCTTCTGCAGCCCCTGCAACTCCACTATGTATGGCACAATGCTCCTTTTGTCTCCATGTGGCAGAGACAGGGGTCATTTCATACCACTACAAAACTTTTGCTGAAAAAAAGGGCAACATTTTCTAAAGCAAGGCACATTTCATTAGCCTTCTTAATCCATATATTTACGGAGAACTTGTTTCTGAATGGGCTTTGCAAGACTCATTCGCAAGTCACAATACCTGGTGAATAACCACAATTACTGTCCATTTAATGAGACAATGGTGCACTGCTTTAAAAAATAAGCCTGAACCTGCCTGCCTTCAAGTGTGTTGGGGGGGTTAAATACTCTCCAGTGCCAGCTGGAAAAGAATTTATGCAATGATGGCTGCTTGCCACATGATGTAAAATACAGTATTTCATGGACTGACCCTTTCAGATCTCCAAATCTAAGCAAAATTTTTGTTTAGTCAGAAATCAGAGTAGACCCACTACAGAGGATCAGATGGTAAAGTGGCATCGACTATTCCCTTTTGGTCTGTTTAAAGGCAGTGCCTCACCATGACATTGTTGGTTTTGATTTTTGAAAATATGTAGAGGGAAACTGCTGACAACAGGTACTGCCATAATCTAGCAAGCAAAGGCTGATTAGAAATCAGTGACATGGATTTCAACAAATAAAGCATGACCTGTCTTGCAACAGTGAGCGGAATCACTGAATAAGGTGACTAAGGTTATGCTAGATTTACCAGCATATGAAGCCTTGAAATTAATTTGTTTTCAGCCATATCAGTTTGTGCAATTTACCACATAGCCACATCAACACTTCTTCCCAGTATAAGGGAGCGGGAGACACCACGCAGCCAAGGACAGTCAGTTTTGGCAGCATGCTTATGTAAGGTAAAAGCTTCCTGCACCCTGAGGAAGCACAGAATACATTGTAGTATAAGTAGGATTATTACTCTTGAGGAGCTTATTCATTGTGTTTGGAATTCTTCCCATGCAGCTCTGGATGCCTACATCTGAGATAGTTACCTTAGGCTTCCATGTTAATTACTGAAGGAAAAATAAGGCACAACTTATAAGGCTTGGATGAATCACATCTTAGAAATGTCTACTTCTCTCCACTGACTGTCAAGGATGGCTTAGAGATGTCTACTTTATGAATCTCACCCTTTGTGTTTCTCATGAACAGGTAACAGAGACAGTGAGGTGATACTAAAGAAATTTCATGCTTATTGATGCTCCCTAGGATCTCTGAGGTCAAAACTACCCAATTCCTACAAGGTACTTAAGAAGGTAATTTCCTGCAAAACTTCTGCCAAATTCTGTTGTATTGTGCAGTCAAGGAAGTGAGACAAAGCACTATCTTCTGCTGATCTCAGTTTAGCCATGACTTCAAGCTTGAGGCAACAATTCAATGCTTTGGGGTAGATATGTATAGGGACTCTTATAGACATGACTGGATCTTGTACACCTTGTTCCTGGGCAGCTGTTTCGATCTGGAGTAGAGCCACCATGGTCTTGATTCATTAGCTTGAAAGCAAGCCCTGCTGTAGGAAGGAAATCTGGATTGGATCCCAGCAGCACAGTCCCTCCTAATTTCTTAAGATGTCAGAAGGGTTTTCTCTGGGATAGATATCATGGGCATATTAAGGATGTTAAGGACAACAACCCCTAGTAAGAGAGCATAGAAAATCAGAGTTGCTAGAAAACAGACCACAGATATCTTTGATGGCCTTAAAAGAGAAAAGCAATGCCTTTCCTGAACACATGGAAGAGAGGCAGGAAAAGATGAAAAAGTAAATGGCAGTTATTTCATTTTTAATCTTTCTAAATGCAATTTCAGTATGATACGAATGATAGCAGCATGAGCAGAGATTGTTACTTTTATAGGATTATTGTCAGATGCCAGCTGTGTTTGTACCACAGCAATGAATTTCCTGCAGTGTAGATACATTTCCATGTTTGACAAAGACTGCTAAATGTATTTCATTTTAGATATCAGGTTTGCAGCACTCTCTATTTTTCTCCTATTTGAAAGATTATATATGTGGACATCTCACCCACAAGGTTGAGATCCTGATTTTAAGTTCTAAAGGCAGTTTGTTAAAAGTTTGTCACGTGGTGTTAATTTACTAATATCCATCATGTATGCATGTAAATACCTGTCTTGAGGAACCTTTCTTACTTCTGTGGTTGGAACCAGAGACTGTGGCCATATCTCTCCTTGTAAGTCTTAATTTCTACTAATTCACTCAAATCCAGTGTTTGGATGCAGGCACAGGCTTTGAGCTAGACTGGAGAAAGCTGCAGCAAGACCCCGAGCCTTCCTTACACCTTACTATTGTTCCAAATATAGCCTGTCATATAGGATGGAGCACCTGCTTGGTGGCTGTGGCTATCCTTCGACATGAACTCTGCAGTGCTTTCATATGATGTTATGAGCGCAAAGCACCAGGAAGAAAAGTCAGATAGACTTTTTCCTCAATGCCATCTGTCACAAGGGACCATAGGAGTCGTGAGGAGCTGAGCCTGCAGGTATCCAACATAAATACACAGTGTGTACCTCTAGACTGCTCTCAGACTCTTTCACAGGCGCCTTAGCTTTGATATTATTTCTAGTGCTAGATTTCATCTCCCTGAACCAGCAGGCTGCCAATTAATTCTGTGTAGCCTCTATTTAAGCAACAATGATTTACAGTTAAGATGTCTCAGCTAATCATAATGTAATTAATAGCCTGTAACACTTTTGCATCTTGGAGAAGGAAGCATTTCATACCTAGGAATTTCGACTGCACTGCAATGATGGACTGTAGGACACCACTTTTTTTCCTAAAGCTATTGTCTTATTGTTTTGGAAACTGAGAATTTCAAAGAGCTTGAATGTAAATTTGACATTTTGATACACTACTCGTTACTGCAGCATATTCAGCTCTTAGATAGGATAAGTAAACATAAACCAGTTGAATTTCCTTTGCCAGCACACTGAAATCTCCCACTATGAATGCAGCAGACAGTATCAAATATATTAATTCAGCATTTTTGTACGTATACCAGAATGTGAGATAAAAAGAAACTCGCTGTGCTGGGAATCAAGACAGGTTTCTGTTCCTACCAATTTAATGGGCTATACTAGTAACCTGGAGGAGCCACATGACCCCCAGCAACAGGAGTTCTTCCTGAGAGGAGGAGAAGGTGGTTTGGGAAAAACAAGGAAAGGTGACTTCAGACAGCCACAAAACCCTTATAAGAGGCAAATCTGAACTTCAGGCAGCCTGAAGGAGCAGGATGGGCTGCAGTCAACTTTCCCTGGCAGAGCCCAGTGTAGGCAAACCTTTCACAGGAGCTGCACATCTGCAAGACCATCCTTTGGTGGATCAATCATGCCTCTGCTGAAATCTTCAGAAGTCCTATGGTATAAGCAATGCTGATTATGTCTCTTCTAATTATTCACAATCCTGAAGTCAAAAAACACCTTTGTCCAGTAAGACCACCTGCAACACCACTGTTATGTCTTCTAGACAGAGGGGTTTGGAAAGGCTGTAGCGGAAGGCTCTCTTGGCTCTTGCTAGCACAGCTGATCTGATCCTGCTGAGAAGGGGACAGAGATTAGAGACATGTCCTGGGGAACTTCATAATATGCTTTACATCATGTGGTGTCCCGAGATTAAGCTCAGGGCTGGATGTGTCAGCAGAAGAAAATCCTAGCCAGTGCTGTAGGCTCAGTCCAGGAAAGTGATTCCTGGCAGGCATTGCTTGAAAGCTAAGCTCTGGGCCTTTTTTGCACACTTTGTTTGGAAAGCAATTTTCAGGAATACCTTTTCCTGCTGTTTGATGGTTGGCCTTTGGATTAGGCAATTTTTCTAGCATCCCTACTGATTATGCTAAAAAGCTATCAGCTGAAATCTTGCTGCCTCATTAAAAAAAAATGGTAAAGTGATTAAAGGCTGAACTCCCCTAGAACAACTTTAATTTTTTGAGAGAGATAATTAACTAAAAATATGTAAACAGTTTTTACATTTGTTTCTGTTAAGAGAAAGATAATTACCTAGATGCTTTATATTTTCATTTCAAATAAAGTATTCTGTTATAAGTTACAACTATTAAGAGATTGGCGGTGTACGTGTATTTTAAAAACACAGAATAAAAAAACAACTTATCAAAGCAGAAGAGAAATTCACTATTGTGTATATAAAATTCTGTTATGTTGTCATACCAAGCCAGTTAAAGCAATTCAAGCAGTTTTTCCATTACAAGTCCCTCAATTAATACTGATAACTGAAGGCCCATGAGAAACTCTACAAATAGGTTTCACATCAAAGTTTGCAAGGTGTATAAGTAATGTAAAAGTCATCTACAGTTGCAGTCTTCTGTCTTTGCATAAAAGTAGTGATTCTTTCTTTCATATTCCAAAGTGAATGACCACTTTTTCATTTGACACATCTGGAGAGTACCTAGTACAGTAGCACTCTGAAAAATCATTCAATATTATTCAAAAAACCATTAGGGATAAGTGAATTTCAGTCCACGGGTCTCTTGGAAGCTGGATTTGCCATCTGGGCAGTGGATGATTTCATTAGGAGGTACACTGGCTCAAATTAGTCACAAAGGACCTTGTAGCTCTATTTGGGACAAATTTAGTTATTACATCAGAGAGAAAGATCACACCCCTGAGTCTTTGATTCTGTCTGGTCTGATATGGGAAGGACAAACTTGGTTTGTGCTGTTCAAAGAACACACTGACCGTGGGGAGGCGATGGTGATGAAGAAGGGCTTACAGATGGCAAAGTTAATTACATCATCATCTTGTGTGCAATTAACCTCTGAAATTCGTGTGTTTAGCCACACAAAGTGTATGGAACAGTTAAACTCAGGTGGACCTTTGATTAAATATTCCTGTTATTTTTACAAATGCAAAGGTAATACTTTGTATTTTTACAGCATAGGTAGCAGAATTACAGACTGTTTCATGATTCCAGCATGAAAAAATTAATTAAGATCAATTTAATTAATTGCTACAGACCCAAATTAGTAGTCTGTTAGTGCCAGGAGTTTTAGTTTCTCCTTTCTAATTTTTTCCAAAGCTGTAGAGTTTTCTCTCAAATGCTCAATCTATTCCTGGGCAATACTGTTAAATTTACACGCTAAAAAAAAAAAAAGAGTAAGTTAAGCAGTAACTGCCAAGGAAAATTAACCTTTTTCTTTTCTCATTTACTGTAGGTCATTTTCTTCTCCTCTCTCTTTCATTGCGGTATTTTTTCCTTGTGCACCATTTGTCATGGTTCTTGGGCTCCAAACTCTGACAACAGCAGGTGGGATGCAGCCTTCTCATTTCTTTAGGGCATCAGGTGCAAGTAGACATCCAGCCCACTCGCTGAACCTGGCAGACTTGTGTCTACTGAGAACCATTTTCTGACAAAATGTCTTATCTGCTCATCAAAAAAAGCAGCTTTTATAACTGGAATAAAAATTAATTCTGCCAACCCTCTCCCACTTTCTGTGGAGGGTCATGAAAAGAGCTCTGCTCACTCAGGTCACAGTGCTTATCTCTTTAGGGCTGGAGCATAGGAGAAGACCTTGCATTTTGTGGTAGGTCTCACAGCCTCGGTGGGGAAAAGGAAGGTCTTGAGCTTGTTCCCAAAGAAGCCAGTGATTTCAAAGACTAAGAAAAAAATTTCTTTATGTAAATAACCTTCAGCTGTTATCCCTAGCCCTACACCAGAAGTGGACATGTGCTTATCACTATAGTTCACAGTCCGATGTGGTACATAACCTGATCTTTGCCTGCTGTTCAAGAAAACACATACAGAGAGAGCTGGGATGGTGAAAGGGAGCGGGGAAATGTGTGCCATCCTCTTACTTCTGTGTCATGACAGGAAACTGACAGTGGATATCTAAGCATGACAGCATCCTAAATATCCTGTGCAGCTCCCTTGGAAGTCAGAAGCCCTCTTGTCCCCAGTTTCAGATCTGTGGAAATGTGGCAAAGGTCTGATGTGAATTTATGAAACTCTGGTACCCACAACAGGATATTACTGCTTAATCAACAGTGACAACTCTGAAAGTCCCCAGCTGGGAAATACCTAGGTTTTTTAAACATTAAATCCTTGCCTTTACCACATTGCTTGTTGTTATTATCCACCTGTAACCTTGGCTAAATCTCACACATAGTGTCTAAACCTAGTAGTCACTTGAAGCACTGCATATAATAGCAGAAGTAATCAGAGGGACTCGAGGGTGCTCCTCTTATTGTAGAGCAGCTCAGCCAGGGCACCCGCCTTCGAAATAGAAGACTTGGGTTCAGTTCAGGAGACCATCTTCTCCAGAAAGTCTATATCTGTCTACACTTTCCAATTCAGTTTTGTTAAGGAAAAGGCTTGGGGAGGAAAAAAGGCAGGAGTTTCTAATGATTTGCCAAAAAGGGAGAACTAGAATCACCAGATCCCATTATTTAAAGCAGCAGTGGCAGAAGCAGCTGTACAACCCATGCTTATGGCTGCAGTCAGTCCATCCTTTTTGAGGTTTCAGTACAAGTGCTAGTTGCTTGCTTCAAAAATAAATTAATTTCAGTTTCTAACCTAACATAAACAAAGTTTTTCTGCCCTACAGGAGAAAAGTATGAAAACAACGTTAGAATGTGCTCTCGAAGCTCACATGCCAACAGTAAAGAACTGATGTTTATTACTTTAAAAATTATCTTTATTTAAGGAAAACAGTAATGAAGCAAGCTTAATTCAGTGGGAAAAACTAATGAGGGAGCTGCCTCCAGGCTTCAGCTTTAGGGGTTGACACAACTGAAGAGTCCTGTTTTGAGAGTATGGGAAAACAAAGTAGCAGATCTGGCTAGGAAACCAAGCACTGAACAGAAAGTATTGTTCATTTGCTTTTGAGACTAACTAGAATATTGGATAGTGCTTCTGCCTCATCATGCCTCTTAGCTCTAAGTCATTTCCCAGCTACTAGATTGGAAGAAGCCACCATCAATAAGGTAACTGCTAAAAGGGTCAGTGGTCCTGTTTCATGACTCATCTGGATGGTTGAATGCAGCAGATCTGTTGGGCCAGTCATCACTGGTCCAAGACAACACACAGCACGACACATTTGTGACTTCATTTCATCTAAGCTTTGTAATTAAAGTCAGTGCAACTGTCTGGGAAATGTCCATCCACTGATTAAATTCTTCCTGTTTTAGATATCTTGCAGGTAACTATACAAGGCATTCTAGTATTTAAGTAGTATGAAATAATGGCAAAGATCATCTTTTCAAGTGTGAGAAGGATGGATGTACTTGAATTCTTCAATTTGCCTTTGAAGGTACAAAAGAAATCTCTATTCATCAAGAAGCATGGCTATGAATATACACAGTTCCTAAGTTTATTCCAGTGAGTAATGCTTATGAAATCAACAGCAAAACTCTCCACCCAAATGGAGCTACACAGACATGTAGGTTGCCATCAGGTTAGAAATTTTAGCAGGATCATCTACCATGGCCTAAGGTTTTGTGGGTGGTTTTCCCCCAGTACTGGGTGCCTGGCTTGAAACTCCATAAAGCAATACAGTCAGTGATCTAAAATTCCTGATGACCAAAATAATGTGTAAAATATGATCTTGTATACATGTCCGCATAATTTGTTAATTTCATAGTTAGGTTATCAATATATCTGTCCTGTAATTCTTGAAAACAATCTTAGATAACCACATTATTCACTCAAAAAGGGCATCCCATAATCATACATAAAAATTATTGCTCAAAAGGTTAAGTTTGCTAATAAAGCATGAACCAAATACTCCTTTTCCCCCTCACCCATTATAAACCACTCTTTTCCCTCCTTCCTTGTGTTTTTAAATACTAGTTTCTCCAAAACTTTAATACACAAACTTACAGTGATTAGTTTTTGAGATAATTCTAAAGTCAAAATATCACTATTAAGAGGATGAAATAACTTCCTGCCTGAAGAAAAATATCTTTGCTTCTTCCAGCTACTGCCTCGATATTGCAGGACCCACAAGAACTGAGGCATCATGAGCAGCTTGAGAAGAGTCAATGGTCAGCTCTTCATGCCAAGAGTTCGGCCCGTTTTTGGGGTGAAGTGTTGTCCTAGTACAGGCCAGTGAAATTATTCAGCTGGGGCCATGCTGTAGGGTTTAGACAGAAGGTTATTCCCAGCTGCCTAAGTTTTAGGGTTTGGAGTCAGGTCAATAGCACTCGGGTAGTCCCTCCATTGAGTTTCCATCTGGTAATGACTTCTGCAGAGATGTATGTCCAGGTCTGTTCAAAGGGATATGCCCTCCAGTGTGAAAGGGAGTTTCTCACACAGGCTCAAAGCAGAGAAGCAGGCTCATCATAGAGCAGAAAGCCTCCCTGCTCCCTCCTTCTCTGTCTTCTAGAACTGACTCTTAAACTGCCCTCTCTGCTCACCTAGGGAACCTCCCTCAGCTTCCTGCCCCCACAAACCAGAGCAAGCAGTGGCAGTCCCTTTCCACACCACCATCATATCCCTGCCCTGTATTTGATGCCATCGTTTCAAGGCAAAGCAGGCAAACCAAAATAAACTTTTGTGCAAGAAACAAATCTCCCAGAGGGATACACAGACATATTTGCCTCTCTTTCACACCTACAAGCAAAAGGACATAGCTAGTCTGCATTTGGGGGAACACATCTGGCATATAGATATAGTAGCATCACAAGACAGAAAAAAAAGACATAACACATGGCACCAACCATTACCAAGTCCTCTCTAAATACCAATAAGAAAAGGTTTCCTTTCTTCACCCTAGAATATTACTGAGCTCACTTGCTGATCTGTCATGTCTTGCTCTGCTCTTCAGTGAAAGAGAGGAGTGGGGCAGTGCAGCTCTGTTATCTCCCTGCATGCACTACTGCCCACCCCTCTGCTCCTGGGAGGCGGGAGGGACACAGTGCTATCAATTTATAAGCCACTTCTACAGGATATTAACTCAGAGTCCACACCAAGTTTAGTAACACCCTTGCAGGTGCCCACCACACTTGTTTGCACAGCAGTGGTTAAAAACACTTTTTTTTTTTTTTAAAGGAGATTTCTTTTCTTAGGGTTAGGCTATGAGAAAGAATCTGTTGCAGACTGGGAACAGAGGAAAGAAATACCAAAAAATTAATGCAAAGAAAGCATTAGAAGAGAGCACAGGAAACCCAAACTTACCCTTTCTGTAACAAATAGCACATTTCTCAGCCTCACTGTATCCCAGGTTAAATGCTATCCATATCCAGTGAAGCAAGAGAATACAAAATATTTATAGTGAAGGCACAAAGTACAATTAGCATTGCAGGCAGTCAGGTCAGCCACCTGTAAAGGCAGAGCTCTGCACTACTCCTGCTTGGCCGTACAGGCTGCTGCAAACCAGTCACATCTGCCCTCCATTAGCAGATTTATCAGGTTACCAAACTCCATAAAGGGATACAACCCAATTCCTGAGCATCCTCAAACTACTTAAAGGGATAATACACTCTTCATAGATATATATGCTCTTATATATATAAAATATATGCTTTTATACATACATATATGCTCTTATACATATATATAATATATGCTCTTATGTACACTCTTCAAGATTTTCAGTGAGGAAGGTCTTCACATGGGGAAACCAAGGTGTAAGAAGGCAATTTGCTTTATTCCACACAGGATGACTAGGACATCAGTGTCCTGATTCCCAGCTAAGATTTCCTGGAGGATGCCCTGTCCTGCTGCAAACCTGATGTCCTCCACAGAAGGCAAATGGACTCGCTCATCTCAGAGATGGATCTTCTGCATCACAGGCTATCTGAAAAGCTATTTGGAGGAAAACAATTCTTTTCAGTGCTCATGCTCAGGATATAAAGGACTGTAATCCGAAACATTAGACAAGGACTTAAATCCCTTGAAAGAAATGAATTTAAGGAATGTGTTTAAGAGATTCAGGTGAACTGCACCTTGGAAACACATTTCCCAGCATTTGAACAGTTTGGACCTGGCCCAGGCCCAGGATTCCTTCACATTTGAAAGTATGAGAGTTGCTTTAGTCATTCAGAAAATGACTATCAAATGACCGCATCACAAAACCTCCTGACAGGGTACCACACTCGCCACATGACAAAGATGCACATTACTGAAAAATGTTGTTGCCAGAGGAGTTTTCCCCCCCCGGCATCGAACAGGTAAAATCACTGGAATTGGAATGGGGTTTTCCAGCTACCAGACTATGTGGCTGAAGTCCTTGGACACACATTCCCTGATGTACCCCATTGTGCTCCTGACGTTCATAGGGAAAAGTGTTTTTCTATTCAGGATGCAGGGCAGGTGAGCTGTGGTTGAAAGATGATTGCTTGCAGCCCCCCACGCAAATCCAAAGTATCAACAGCGTTAAAATAATACAAACATCATTAGTGACAAAGACAGATTTATTGCCTCCAGCCAGACTATGCTTGTTAAGGGAGTCCTGTACAGCTCCATAAAGGGATATGAATTCTAATAAAGTTTGTTTAAAAATGTGGTGGTATTCCAAAAGCAACTATGCAAAATTGACAATTCTGATTTTAACAAATCTACTCCCTGTAACTCCTCAGAGACCAACAGGTTTGCTGCAAAAGGCCTTTTTTTGTTTTTTTAAACACCTCTTACTAAGAATGCAGCAAGTCGGATACTTTCCTCACTCCCACTTCCCGACATTGTGGTTCTACTTAAAGGAAGCAATTGTTTATTTATATCTGCATATATTGTGAAGTTGCCCAAATATGCATACGTGCAGAAACCCGTGTAGAAAATTTATTCACAGTAATGAGGAGTAAACCATGCTCTAATCCCAGAGGAGGAATGTTTCTCGAGTTCCTTCACCAGAAGGTCATGTTCACTTTGAGATGATGGCGTTGAAGCTTCCACCAGTGCTAGATTTTACTGGAAAGAAATAGAGTGAATCTATACTGATAGATATCCTGGGGACTCTTCCAGGATATATAGTACTTCTGGAAAAGTATGGCTATTCTGTTACTGAACAATTTAGACTGGATTAGCCCTCAGATGTAGAAGGAATCATCACAAAAGGCAATTATGAAAGAAAAATAAAAAAGACAAAGACACAACAATACCAAGTGCAAAGAATGTGCTTTGAGGGCAGATGCTCCATCCCCCCTGCTGAAACAGACTTTTTTGTCCCAGACAGGGATTTTATTGGAGGACAGAAACTACCACCTGGAGCTAAAAGTAAGAGTCTGTGGGGTTTGGTGTGGGATTTTTCAACAATACTGACATTAGAGATAAAGGGGAAGCTGTAGTTTGGGAGGCTAAAGCCATGGCAGGAGCAAAAGCTCCTACACTTCAATGCCATCCACACTCTGCCCGGATTGCAGGACAGTTTTACTAGCCAGAGCTTCTGGACTTCAAGTGTGACTGTGGGGAGCAAAGAACAGGGGACAGTGGATCAACAGGTTAGTTAAGTAAACTGGTTCGCTTAAGAAGCTTCTGAGGGAACAGGAAATTAAAATGGGTCTTCAGGCTTCTCCATATGGGAACATGGGTACAACCTTTGAGCTTGGACCACACCAACACAGTAAATAAAAACTCCTGCATCTTTCTTTATAATGTTTTGGAGAATGTACTTGAAGGAGAGAAAGAGGCAAGGCTGATCATTTGATTTTGTGTCAGGAGGGGTGTGTTTCAGACTTCAGAGATGTTACAGAAGCAATTACAACAGTAAATAAAACTATTATTAAAAACCTGATGTTTTTAACTGCTATTTGCGTGTAATCACTCTTAAATAAATGAAGGGAAAGTAAATGTTAGGAGAATAATTTGCTGCTAATCAAGAGTAATAAAGTAAGCAGCCTCATTTCCTTTCCAGACTTCTCTGACTTTAACGCTGTTTTATCTCTCAGAAGTTTGACAGCAGGAGGAAGCAAAGGGCGAAGTAATGCTACAAGGTGGGGGAGAGTGGGGGGGAGGAGGGGAGAAATTCTGGGGTCTCAGGACTCTGGGTCTTGTTCTTTTTTTCGCCCCTTCCTTTTCCCAGCTCTGATACAGCTTGTCTGTTTAGCTGTGCATTTTGTCAGACTGGGATGGGAAGTAACATGATGCTGCAGACTGTGCAATCCTGGAAACATTGCCTTGAACCTGAGAAACACCCTTCCTTTCTGGAAACTGGACCATTCTCCAAGAAAAAGTTCAAAAATGTTTTGAAGGCTCATGCAAAGAGTCTCACTGAGCTTGACGAGGTTCAGATCATCCCTGCTCCCTATCTCTAACCACCGAACTTGCAGACTTTCACTTAACAGTGGGACCATAATATGTAGAACAGTAGAATAGGAAAATAGAATCAACCTCATTTCAATAAGGTAATTTTCATTGATTTTGCTAACTGGAAGAGTGAGATTTTTCTGCTTAGGAGCCCATATTTGGGATCTGAGTAGAAAATCTATTCCAAGGTTATAATGTTAGTATAGTATCTGACACAACTAAGCACAAGTGACCATTTGACTGAACCCTATTGAGTCACTATAATGATATCTTCCGTGTACTGCAGTGATGAAGGCACATAATGCTATATAACCACAGGCAAAACATTTATGGATGGGTGCTTATTATTCAGTTCTACATTGCGCATCTAATCATTTTTGAATGGAAAAGAAAATTCAATTCACTCCAATCACAATACATTGTTGCTGGTAAAATTGAATATAGCTTCAACAATGAAAAGAGAACTGCCAATAAATCTATGCTGGATGTAAACAAGGGTGGGGGAAAATTTCACAGTTGTTACACAGTATTTTAAACAAGCAAAGTTTGATTTTAATAATGACTCTGCTCTCAAAGCACCTCATTCTTTTTAATTTTTCCTGTCATTAGCCCATTCAGGAGGAATAATACTGATAATAAAAGAGGAAACACAGAGATTAGATGTTTCATGCGAGTCCTACAGCACCACCTCTGAACTCCCTCTTCCCTGTTTTTCTGTACACCCTTCCTACACCTCCGCATTCATGCTGTTTCCAGCCAAGGCTGGGGCTGGGCTCACTCCAGCACCGCTCACATAAAACTAAGTGGGGGTCTGAAATGCAGCATTAGTGACTAATTTGGGTGAGATAATCCCAACCAGCCCCGTGTAGAATAGCCAATTTATCTAACAACTCCAGTGCCATCTAATTACGTGGCATGCCAGAGGCCACAGAGAGAGTAAGGTCTGGGATTCAAATCCTTGCCTTTCAGCTCCGTTTGCTCTTTTTGTCACTTATTCCAGCTTTTCCCAAATACCTCTGCACATAGCCCTGTTCCTGAGCTTTCCCATGGCTCTGTTCTTCTTCCCTTCCTCCTCTGTCTTTCATGTACCTTTTTGCTGCCTTTGGTATGTCCCAGGAGCTTCCAAAAACCCTGTCGTATATATCAGGGCTTGGTCCAGGGCCAGATGCAATAGTGCTGCTGACTAGTTAAAGAAGGGGAAGGAGAGGCAACATGACAGCTCCATCCTCACTCCATCTCACTGCCCAGAGCAAGGACAGTGAACAAGATGAATGGTGAGGTGATTTTTCTCTTAGATTTCTGTGTAAATCCATTTTATCTCATCTCTTCATTCAGAAGTTGGTATGGGCAGAAAACAAAGCAGAAGGTGGAAGATCCAGTATATTTGCTGAGGAAATGTATCACTCAAGAAATCAAAAATTTTTCTGACACTTTATAATGGATAAAAAACCATGTAGAAGTGAGGTCCCAGGGCCCTGATTTGACAGCTGGGACATGACCCTTGCAGGTTGATTACTCTTAGTGTAAAGTGTTGGGAGGGCAAGCAAGGCTGAGACTCCACAACCCAATCAGCAACGGGTTTTAAGGGTAGGTGATGTGAAAAGGGTTAGACCAGGAAACTCTCATTAGGGCGCTGCGATTAGACAATGCCCCTTTGCACTTTCAGCTATGCTTTGGAGCCATGTAGGCTAACTGATCAGGTGATTAGCNCTTCCTCCTCTTCCTCCTCAGCACCTTTTTGCTGACTTTGGTACGTCCCAGGAGCTTCCAAAAAACCTGTCATATATATCAGGGCTACAATGACATTCTGCTCATTGTGTCAGTGAATGTCTGTAAGTCCTCAGTAGAATTCAGTTTAAAAAAAGACTGTCATTATTCTTTTGCTCACTCTGGCATGGAATAAAGACAGTAAAATAAGTATGTCACCTTCGTATATACTGTCCTCTTGACCACAAGACCTTCTTGTTTCATTCTTACCCATGAGAGGATGAGAAGTAGAACTAGAACAATAAAATTGGGTTGTGGGAAGGGTTGTGATGGGGAGAGGTGGATCTAGTAAATCAGGAAACATTTCAAGCCAGGAGGCTCTACCAGTTGTGGGACCTTCCAGGAACCAGAGGTTTCCACCGCATTTTGACTGGTAAGCTACCAAGGTTATGAGAGATGGAGAAGCTTCCATCACTCTTCTCGACATGGTCACAGAGACTTGAACTGTCTCTAATATAACATTTTAGGCCAAGCATTTTAGACCACTAAGGAATTCTGTGATTCATCTTCCTGGAATACCTCCCCTTCTCGGTACGCTTTAAAGTGAACATCAACTTCATTGAATGATACCACAGTTTCATTCTGACTATTTCTTATAAAACAATGTTTCAAAGTCCTATCATGAGAGAAATATCAGCATGTTTTATTTTGGTTTGTTTTTTGGTTGGGGTTCTTTTTCCCCTTTTTCTTTTCTTTCCCTTAAAAAAAGTTTTCTCATTGGAAAGTTCTTATTAATGGAAACTTCCTCACCTGAGTGAGTTTACTTACAAAAACTACAAGGAAGTGTTCATCCCAACATCTTTTCTTTGTTATGCCTTTCCATTTGAAGTGGGAGTTGAGGCACAAAATAGAATCATAGAATCATAGAATGGTTAAAATGGTTTAACTGGTTTGCCTAATGTGACACAGGAAGTTTGTGCCTAAATCTATGGCACCCAGAGGCTTGAGGACAAGACTCTTCATCCGCTTCTCCATTTCATCTCCAGCCTTCCATGAATACATTCATTAAATAAATTTATGAGAGGAAGCAATAAATTTGAAATCCCTGTTACGGACTACTTCCAAGCAAGGATTTCATATTCATCTTGTTCTAACCAGGCATTTGATGCCTCTTCCGTCGGAGCAAGCAGACTTGTAACTGTCTGACTTTCAATAGCTTGATATTTGCGATGGACGGCTTGGAGTCCATATGCATGATGAATAATTCATAGAAATCAAATGGGAGACACGTGTAAATGACAGCTAAATACAAGAAAGGGATCTCCTTTCTTGAAATGGACAGTTTTCAAGAAATAGAAGAAACAAATTTTAGAATAATAAGTGTCCAGTGTCCACATCTGGTTTATCCCTCACTTTTCCCTAGTAAGTATCTCTTTTTAAACTCTTGACAGTAACTTGGGAAGAATAGGACAAAAAGTTGAAGACATGCACTGTGGTGTGATAGGCTTTCTCAGCACTGTCCTTTGCTAAGTCTCTGGCATTTCTGTGTATACCTCAGGAGGGAATTTAATCTGTACAATAACTGAAATTACTTCTATTCCAAGAAATACAGAATGTAATTGCATTTTTTTTCCCCTATTATTATCTCTCCTTGTTTTCTGGATTCCTATTTGGAAACTTTAATGGAAAACATTTACCCTAATTTAAAAAACAAATGCAAACTCCAAATACTTCTGTTTTGTTCAGACTGTTTTTGGAGCTACCCATGTTTACTGCTTGCATGATTTGCTTTTTAAAAATATTTCTTTGTCAATCTTGGATCAATGGACAGTTTTTGTTACATCCAAAAGATTTGACAAAAGGAAGAAGAGCAAAGAGGGTGGGAAATGAAGTGCAAAATAAATGTCTTAAGTGATGAAACTGTGATCTGACTAGCCAGGATGGGGGGCAGGAGTTTGCTAAAGACAGAATACTGGACCAGCAGCACCGAACTGTGCAGTCTTACAGAAGAAAGGTCTTTCACCATTCAGATGATGCTGGCATTTGAAATCTCTACACTGGGACTATTTTTCAGAATGCGGTTCTCCTTTAATCTCAGTTTTATCTTCTCCTTTACCCTGATCCTCAAATTATTGAAGATTGCTCAGATTTTTTAGCAGTGGCCTCCAAGACCGGTAATTTCTACCTTAAACAAACACCTAAATAAGAAATAGACACATTTGATGGATATAAAACCTTCTGTGCAAGCATAGACTGAGCTTCCCAGCTCAGCAGCCATTCAAAGGAAGGCATTAAAAAGCAGTCAAAGGTGACAGTTCTTCAACAAGTTCAGCCTCCTTTCTCATTCTTGTGGCTATGGTACCTGTTCCACAAATCCTACCATCTTTATCAAAGTTAAGCTTTCAGGTGTTACTCCACCTTTGAGGCCAAATCTAATTTTTGTGATAAATCTACACCAGATGCTTGAGTCAGAGACGACCTTCAGCTAAGTCAATATGTTACTTGGAGAAATATCATAACTAGACTGTCAAAATCCTCTCATTTTTATGCATGTATTATATCCTCTCTGGCCTAGATAGGCTGTGGACAGTACACAGGATATCTAATAACTTCTCATATGTGAAGAGGCTTTTATCTTGCTATCTCTCCTTTTTTCTTTATCAGCAATGACAAACCCCATACCTAAATTAATTTTTCTACTGAATGCAGCCTCCTCTTATACAAGCAGACACAGAAATATTGATATTTAAACCTGAGCCAAACCTGGGGCGAATTTCTGAATTTGGCATAAGCCTTTATGACCTTCTGCAAATACTTCAATTCTTATATAGGTAGGGTGCAAGAACAAGGAATGGCTCTTAAGACAGGCATAAGCAACCTCTGGGAGAACAGTTCTGTAGCTGCAGATGGAAACTTGAAGTGCTTCTGGAACAAAGCCAGTAGTGATTACATACTTTTAAAAGTGTTCTTTGCCTTCTTATTCTGTACCTGTAAGTTCTTGTCTCACTGGGTGCACAGCTGGGGCTGCAAAGCAGCATTGACATACAAATAATCAATCACTGTAGTTATTATTTTAATTATGGCATGGGGAGAGATTTCTTCATTTAGCTGTGTTGTCGGGAATGTTGGGCTTGAGAGTCTCATGTTGACTGCAGAAGGAAAGCACCTTTTTCAGCTCTTTCCGGGGAAAGCAGTGAGGTAAGTCCCAACCTTTCCAACAAATGGCTTAGGGACCTGTCCAAGAATTGCAAGTCCTCCTCAGCCTGTCTGGATTCGAACTCACATTTTTTTCTAACCTGGGCTTGATCACTGGTTTAACAGACATTGAAGGAGGAGTGAAGGAAGCAGCTTTGCTCTTCTTCCTTCTGAAGCTGAATCACTGTGTGGCCAAGGACATGCAAGGTGTAGGTCAAGCAAGATCAATAACCTCTGTGGAACGGAGATATTCTGAGTTTATGGAGTCTGCACATTCCAGGCACTGCTGAGCTCCCAGCACTCTGGGAAACAAATGGTGTGTTTAGGAACCAAGAATGGATAGATATATATTCTTTCTTCTGTCTACTGTCTTGGATATAGGTGGACTGCAGTCATTCTTCATGCAACATGTACTTCAGCGGTGAGACCCCTTGTCATTGAAAACTGGTTATTCAGACTGACTCGGGTTCAAAAGCAACTGTACAAATTCATGTGCAGAAATCCTTTGAGAGCTATGAAATATGAAGATAGTACTTCTGGCTCAGGGAGTGCCTGTGCTGCCAATCACTGGAAGGCCAGACTTTCTGGCCAGCAGTATCCTGAGCTTGCTGGTCTTATTCACACCTGGACATGGGTATAGAGAAAAGATACCAGATTTGATGACCTTGTTTTCTGATCCCTTATGGTCATTCTCACATTTTCAAGTGCACTAGCGCTAATTCAGGTGGTATCTAGGAGCACAAAATCAATCCCATAATGGCCCCGCTTAGAGCAGAGGTTGGATCTGCAGAAAAGCCCTTGGGACATGCTTTCTAGGTACAAAGCCAACAGGACTATGTGGGTCTCTGCTACATTGACGAGGTTGCCTCTGGGGTAACAGCTCTGAAGGCTCTGCTGTCTTCTCTCCCACCACCCAGACCCTCTATCAAGCCTGGTAGGGTACCAGTGCTTTTGGAGAAGATGCTTCTGGGTTTAACTCACTCAGCTGAGCTCCCTGTAGCCCAGCCCAAGAATGTTAGTTGCCAGAAGCTCCCATCTTGCTTTCCAAGTCTCTCCCTGCTCCTTATTGGTTTTCCTTGTCTTGGGCCTTTCAGTGGATGTGAGGCAAACACTAGACATGTGGCAGCTGTGCTGGCATAGCCAGAAAACACATCAGTGGGAGATCCAGAAGAACAGATGCAACCCAGCAAGCCTGTGTGGACTGCCTGCACAAGCCTCTCCGTGCCCAAAGCAGTGCCAAGTGCCTCAGCAACGTGTAATGGGCACCATGCCCTCCAAACAGATGGACATGAGCATTGACAAACCAGAGACCACATCCAAACATTAAACATAGGCTTGTCGTGGGGCACTTGTCCTAGCCAGACAAGTCAAAACAGATGGCCGGACCTGTAGATCTTTGTTTTAGACATCTTAATTACACAGCATATTTACTGACCCCATTGGAAAAGCTCTGTTTTTTAGGACCTTCACTGTGTGTACAACTGAGGTTTAAAAAGATATCTCAAATGTGTGACAGGGGAACAATTGCCCTATGGAAAGAAAAAGATCATGTCTGTGCCTTTGGTAGATGATATTTATATAGGAGGGAACTGGACTATAATTAATCAGATTAAATTCAGAACAGATATGTGCAAGATATCCCAGTGAGAAAGAAAAAAGCAGACTCAGTAATGTGCAGTGAGGAGGAGCTGGCTGTGCAGCCAGGCGGCAGATCAGGCTCTGAGGATTTTTGTAGGCCACAAGATGAATGGGATTCAGCAGCACACTGCTGTTAAAAAGGTAGAGCGTTTTCCAAAATAGGCTCTTGGCCCGGAGAATTTGAAGCTCAGGGAAGGTGGTCTCTCTGTTCTTAATAACCTTCACTGGACCTTTTTTTCCCCTGTTGCTGAATTTGCAAGACCTGGGTTGTATTTATTTCAACAGCCTCATGAGGTCTTGCAGTAGGGTATAACTTTAGACATCCTACATTAACAGACATTTAGACAAAATGGAGAAAGTCCAAAGGAAAGCAACATGGGTAATAAAAGGTTGAGGAAATATGACCTATGGAGAAAGGCAATAGAATTGAGGTCTGTTTAATCCGAAAAACTAAGAGAGGCCTATAATGATAGTTCTCTACATTGTCAAATGCTCTTAATGGCACGGGCAGAGCTTAGCTGTTTTGTGAAGGTGGTAGGACATGATGTAATCAATTTCATTTGTTAGTAGGACATGAAAATTTTGGATTGAAAATGAGGAATTTGGCATGCAAAGTTGGAGGAGGATTTTAAGACATTAAATTATAAATTACACCAAGTAAACCCACGACAAGATCTAAGGAAAGAATGTGATTAACAAGCAATGTCCAACTCTGATATTACCCCACAAGAAAGCAAAGATATTTTTACATCACTGCCATGACAGAGTCATGCTGTCTATATGGTAAATCAGGACCTTTCAAAGGAAATTTCAGAAGTCCCTATTTCTGATATTTTCAATTTTTCCCAAGTAACTTTTTACAAAATAATTCTTGAATTTCTAGAACTTTGCTCAAGTAGAGTTGTAGCAGCAGGTCTCCTGTGTCAAGGGGGAATATTAGCAGAATGAAATGCTTTTGAAGATGAGTAAAGGAGGCAGCTTTAGTTCTGACATTTTAGGCCTAAGCTTTCCTGCGTGCTGCTTTCTTGCTTGCTCCAGGGGTTAATGAAGCCACTTTTACAAAAGGCATGGTTCACAATTAGCAGGGTGCTGGATTTCCCGCATTCATATAATCTGATGTCAGAAGGGACCTTCACATCTATCTAGTTTCAGAACAGGCCATTTCACTCGGCAATTTTTGCTCCACGCTTCCGTTTAAGGGTTTTTTTGAATTTCTTCAATGCATTTGGCTTTGGACAGCTGCAGCTTCTTTGCTGGGTATCAGATCCTTTAATTAGAGAAAGAGATTGGGTAGATATGCCCATGCCAGTATCAGGTTCATATGTGAAGTGACAGATCTTGAAGAGTAACGAACATACACACAAACATGTAGAGAGAAACACACTCACACTCTCCCACTCTCCCTGAGATCATCATGCAGAGGAAATATTCTCCTCAGTACATTAGCCACAATGCACCCTGGTAAGTCATTGGTTCAGATGCATGAAAAAATGAATATTAAAAATGTGTCTCATATTTGAATTTTAAAAAAAAAAGCCCAAGATCTAATAAGCCTCCAGGCATTTATAATATACTCATTTGGAAATTACAAAGCAGGCAAGCTTGATACGTACTAAATGCAAGAACAAATAACCATGAATGAAATGTTAAGAATTCAAAGCCAAAACCATTTGCTCAAAAGCATAAATAGAGCATCATTTCAATTGGTCAGATGCCAAATTAAATGTAAAAAGAGACTAACAAAATAAAATCAGAGCAGAAAATGTTATTAGACAGAAAGCTAAGAGAAAGTGTATGTGTATATATTCTTGCTTTTGTGATTATCAGTGTTTTTGGGAGGGAGAGGGATAAGTTTAAAGGGCAGGTGATAGGGTTGCATGTCAAAATATCAGGATGCTCTGGTCAACACCTAATGAAAAGAAAGTAAATAATGTAAAACATATTTCTCTTTCAGATCTTGTCTGTATCAGAACTGAGTTCTCTAACCAAGTGATATTGTAGAGAACTTAAGTGGTGGTGCAGATTAGATGCAGAGAGGATATCTGCATTTGCATTTCTGAAGCACTTTGAGAATGTGTTCTAAAACCTATCTTTCTGCATGTCTGGATGTCCCCAGAGGAGCTGTCCTGGACGCGTCTGGAGACCACTCTCAAAGCAGTCGGGAACCTCCACCCCAGGATTGGGGTGACTTGGTAGAGCAGATGATGACTGACTATTTGCACAGTCTGGAGAGGCAGTGGTGTGTGACAGTCAGCCATCAGGGAGCCTGACCTGCTCCTCGACTGGAGCAATGCTGGCACTTCATGGAACAGATGATACCATCAGGTTTCAGAACTCATCCTTCTCCCTGGGTGGTGAGAAGTGTAGATCACATCATCAGAGACACCCGTTCATGTGCTTGAGATGTGGCTGGGAACACCTTCATCTTTGCTGTCACAGCAGGAGCCACCTTGGGTTTCCACCGCTAGTACCAGAGCAATTGCTTTCAAGAATAGATGATGCTATGGGGAGAGAGGAACAGTGTAGGAATTGGGGAGGATGGCATAGACCAGGATGTCTCCATTTCTAACACAGAAGAGAGAGACCAAAGAGAGATTTTTGCAGAAAGAAGGCTCTTCCAGAGGAGCCCACAGAGTTGTTAAGGGGCCTAAATGTTCCCTAAAGTTCTCTCTCATCAGTATGTAGGAAAGGAGCAGAGGCTAACTCTGCCTTCTCATGTCAAGGAGAAGAAAAAGCTTCCCCTATACTTTCTGGAGTCCTTCTTGTTCCATCTTGTTTTAACCTCTCATCGTTAAAGAGAATTCATTTTGCAGCCTGCTGTCCTACTTGTCATGGAGGAAACTCCTGAGAAAATCACCACAGTGGCCCCTCTATTCCTGTCCCTGTTACATGAATTGTGGAGTTAACACAACATCTGTGCAGACATGTGTAGGACTTCTACTGAGTAAGAATATTCACACATGGTGCTACCCAGAAAAAAGTGGCTGGTCCTGAATAACTTATTTCAGTACAACTTGATGTTGAGACAAGCTCTTGAGGAAGGAAAAGAACCTGTCATCAAGGAGACTTAAATACAGATGGTTGAGAATTTTTTCTCCAAATATTTTCTTGATTAAACAGACATTTCCATTTTAAATTGGATGGAAATTCAGAAGCATTCAGTTTAGTTTTCTGACATAAACTCAGCATTTTTTCATCAAAACAGTTTTAATTTCTGTTGATCATAGATTCTTCTTTTCAGTAAAATCAAGTTTGCAACCAGATGTTTTTATAGTTTTAAACAAAATAGGCTTGCCACTGTTGATTCTAAGACTCTTTTTATTAAAACTTGCCTAGTTACAACATCACTAGGATAGCTGCTAATAGAAACATCACTGCATATTGCAATTGTTGCAGTCACCACCACTTGTGTTTGCATCGCAAAAGCATCCATTGCAGGGCTGGTGTCCAAAGGAAAACCTTAGGAAGGGTTAGTGGTAATTACTTCTATGCCATTTTGAATGACTGCAAGAAAGACTGTCTGTTAGGTCTTTCACAGGTTATGTTTAGACATGCCTTCACCTTTCCCAGGCAGAGCCATCTGAAGGCTTCTCATCCATGTAGGCAAATCTGGTGGGAGCTGTGCCCAGGGTGTGCTGCCCTGGGTGTCTGCTGTCTTCACCTCCGTGGCAGCCTGCTATCATGTGTGAGAATCCGGGGCCACACACCAGACAGTGTGAACCAGGATCCATGTCCAGTTCAGCTGACACCAGTGCCTGGGTTGCGACCAAACTGAAAAAGCAAATGTTGAACTACAAGCACAGAGACAGAAAATCTTTGGTTTCATCCTCTGTGCCCTAGCAGGGAGGCTTTGTTACTGTAGGAAGATGGTGATACCTTACCTTTGCCATGTGGCTGGAAGCAATTCAGTTTAAGAGCATGGTTTGATTGATATGGTTTGTCTGTGCAGCTTAGATTAACTGGGAGAAAGGCAAGGTACAGCTAGTGGAGCGGCTGCAGGGTTCATAGATGCCTGCAGAGCAGAGCGGTAACAATGTCTTGTGAATCTCTATTTAACAGGTCCAAAATCTGTGAGGAAAAGCAAAGCAAAAAGAAAACCCCAAATCTTGTTTTAGACATATGAATAAACACTCCACAGCTCTGCCCACGCCATTTTGAATTAGCAAGTTGTTCTCAAATAAGGTGCAATGGGAAATAAACCCTAACGAAAGCGAACAGTACCTTGTGTTTCACAGCCTGTCACTTTGCTACCCAAGAGGAAGGCACTGAGAGATTTCTTACAGAAACAGTTTTAGTCTCCATGCAACTTAATACTGACAGAAACACCCCCACTAGTACCACTTCTCTCCTTTACAGATATCTTATCTTTCCTGTTTTCCTTTCAGGATGAACAGGAAAAAAAAGGTCTACTTGTTCTACACACCTTCAATCTACCTGTTGTTGGGGGACAAGACTTTCCTCTACATACACCAAAACCAACTTTAAATTAGGGAGGAGAGAGTAACAAAGGGAGAGATGTTTGTTTTCAATGAGCAGCAGAAGCAGAGCTAAGAGAAGACCTTTCTCAGGAGGTGCTCTTGCTCAGGCTTTTCAGGGAGGTTCAGGTGAGGACCCGCTGGCTGAGCCATTTAAGACAACTGGGAGGTGATTCACCCACCTGTCGGCTTTTCCCAGGCCTGCCACATGCCCAGCCATCAGCTATCAGGGCAGCTTTCCGCAGCACTGACGTTGTCTGAGTAGGCAATAACTGTTTTATAACCCTCTGCAGGCTCCTGCCTGAGGCACTTGTTTAGTTTGCTTGCCCCTAGACCTGGTCTTAAAGTTACTGACAGGATTATGGAGACTGGTTCTGTCAAAGCTCATAACACTAATGAATCTCAGAGTAACTCAATGATTTTCATAAAACCTCACCTCCAGGAGTCATGTGAATTTCATGTAATGCAGTCTTTTACAAAGTACAGACTTAATAATTCTCATGGATTTGGGAAAAAGCTGTAAAAAAAAAAAAAGTAATTGGTCACTGTATCTTAAAGACAGAAAACTAGAAGACCCATGAAATACTCAATAATAAATCTCAAAAAAAGAAACATCATGTAATGTAAAAAACCACCTGGCTCATAGGTGTCAATGTTGTTCTGCTATATTTATAAAATGGGTGCTTTGTACCCACAGAGAGACACTCCATCAGTGAGACAGGCTGAGCTGGTTCCCCAGAGCTGTGTGTTCAACAAAGGCCCCAGCAGCATTTGAGCAATTTAGCACTTTCCAGGAAGCCAGACAAACTAACACAGCCTGTTTATTTCCTCTTTCTTTCAGTACTCCCACGCTGGTGCCTCTGTAAAGGAAAATATTGATGCATCTGAAATATGTATGACATAGGCTGGGAGTCCATGGCAGTCATCCCCTAGCAAGCTGCTTCCTAGGCTCTTTCCTTTAGTGAGACCATGAATTATTCTCCCTCTTTCTCTTGCTTTTTTTTTTTTTTCTGGGCATATGAATTTGCCACCTACTAAGGTGCTGCACAATTAGAACCACCAATGGCATGGAGGAAGAAATAGCAGTTTGCTCTACAGTAAGATGTTTGCAGACAATTTCAAGATGCAGTAAAGGAACCATTTCCCCACTTAAAAATAGAGGAGAATAATATTTAGGGCAAGCCTGTCAAATTTTTAAAATTTCACTGAAATTTCTGTTGATCCATTTAACTTCTAGAAGGTGTTAGGCTTCATTTCAAAGTACAACATGCCTCGAGATCCCTACTTATGCACTGAATATTTTTGAACCATATCCTTCATCAGGTTGCCATGAAAGATAGCAAGAAAATCTCAGTGAAAACTGTGTAAAACCCTACTCATTTTTTCTTAATTTGCAGACAGAACTGGGTGGTCTCAGTGGCTGGAAATGGGAACAGGGAGCCAGTGGGGACCCAGTGGCAGCTGGAGGGAGCCCTGCAGGACATGGAGAAGTCCTGAGGTGGGGAAGTGATCAGGTACAGAGTGTCAACTCCTCCAGCAACTGCCAAAATGAAGACATCCAAAGATGCTGTCCCCACTCCCACCCTCCATCCCTTCTGTAAGCATAAATAAAATTGCTCTGCCTCAGTATGAAGTTCCCACTTCCACACAGTGGAGCAGGGAAGAGTGATTTGCAGTTCAATTCCTCCTCTTTAACAAAACCCAAAGAGAAAACCCTTCCGCCGGATGTCTAATTCCCGCAGATGACTTGAAAACTCACTAGGGGGAGTTTAAACCTCGGTGAGAAAAGCAAGGAGCCAAGAGATTGCTAAGGAAAACCAAACTGAACGTGTCTCGTTCAGTCCTTTTGTGCCAATGTTTTCTCGTAGCAAACACAGAATATACCCTTTGGAGAATGTGCCTGGTGCTGTGCATCATCCAGGAGAGGCCACAGCACAGTCATGCTGTGAGCAACTTCCTAGCGTGAAAATGGATTGTGGCAGCTGTAATAATGCAAGATTCAATGAAACAACAACAAAACTTGTTTTTTCAATATATGCAGAGAGATGATTTATTTTAGTAATGACCAGAGGGAGGCGAGTGTGGAAATGTCTCAGTGTTAACCTGCATTCTCTGCTGAGCCTTCGTTTGGCCAAGAAGAAAGAACTCAGCAATATAACAGAAACTGTGCTCTTTTCTTTCCTTTCAGAAATTAACCCCTTTTAACTTTTATGCAAAATTCATAGCAGCCCAAAACGTTTCAGAAACAGCCTAATTACTATCATTTCCTTTCAGAAAGTACATTCCCTTTTGAAAATATCTGGTAAAAATAATTGCTCCGCCTTCAAGGGATGTTAGATCACAGTTGGTAGCCAAAGATCAGACACATCCACCTGACAAACCCTTTGAAGCCCTAGCAGAGATACTTTACCATCCAGAAGGGATAGTCGTTCATGTGGTTGCATTTTCTTTTCCTATTGTATCCCTGTGTATTCGTCTGTCAGCCTTCCCTGTTCCATCTCACCTCTAAGACCCCAATTAGTCAAGACCCTGAATTTGCTCCTTTCCTGGCAAACCCCCTAAGGCAGAGTGCCCAGTGGCTCTGCAAGCCATAGACAATGATTGCTTTAATTTGTATTATTGTCTGTGTTTTTAGCGGCAAGGTCACACATTTTTAAAGAGAGAACAAGGAATTTTTACACAATGAAAGCATGTCTAGCAAAAAAATTGATCACGGGTTTTTGTCTTTGCCTATTTTGATACAGCAATCTGCAAAATAATCCTCCCCTCAAAAAACCAAAGTACTGCTGGAGTTAAAGTTTGTGATTTTGCTCTGCCTTGTTTTACAGGTGATTACGTTCCTGTGCTTTCCTTTTGTCCTCTGCATTTTACGGTCCAGAACAGGATGATTTTCACAAACTGTCATTCTGTGTAGCTTAACCACCCTCTTCAAGAGGACAAACCACACTGTGTTGTGGGGGCCATATAGTCTAAAGGGCAAATTTGGCCTAAAGAGGAATTTTTTTCAGGAATTAGATCAAAATATCACACTCTCATTTACTCGTGGCTCTCTAAAACATAGTTCATAATTTTTTAAAATTTATGCATATCTGCTTATTTAATAATTCTACATTTGTTGAAGCATTTGTAGAATGCTTAAAATACTGTTCTTAGCAAAAGGCCATCTAAAACCTTTGCAAGACATTATACTGTATTGTATTTCATGCTAGCAATTAAAAGAAAACAAATTGCGTTGTTTTTCTCCTGATTTCTATTTCTTTCATGATTTCCTCAATAAACAGGCATTAAAAAGGAGCTTTCATCCTTTCCCCACAATGTTGTTTGTTTCTGTAATTGAGATAAGTCATCTCAGTGTCACAGCAGGAATTTAGGATTTTCTTTTTGAACAGAGGATGGAGTGGTGTACTTCTGCTTTAATTCCCCTTCTCATTAGAATAATGGTCTATGGGCGCCTGTCTGAAATCATCTGAGTGATGGAAGACTTTTAAGTGCAAACCTAGTAAGTATCTTAACACTGAAATGCTGTTGTGCTGCGTCCTGGTTAGGCACGGTTAGAAACTCTTGCAAAGTTTCTTTTCCCTCGAGCAATTATTTTTGTAGCTTGTTCAGTTTATCTGGAGCCGCCTGCAGAAACGCAGCATTAGGAGCAGTATTAAGCATTTCTTTCTGTTGGAAATTATCCCCTACTCTGTACCTCCTAAAACTTCTTTCCGTCATTAAAAATGAGTGGAATGATCTCAGCTTAGTTTCAGGTTTTTCTCTGTGTGTTTAGAGGAAGTTTCCCGGTGATCAACGTCTTTCTTTGGTCTGAATTGTCTTGACAGCCGGACATCTTCCTCAAATGTCTGCAATCCCAATTATAAACCCTCTGATAGGTATTTAGTCAATGGAAGGGAGATTGATTTTGTAGATGGAGGGTCTAAGAGTAGAGAAGGAAACCTAGGAAAGGATAAATGGAAATCTGGGGACAGGGTGAATGAGGAGGAAGAAGGGTGGCTGAAGAACAGGACTTTATTTGGATACCTAATTGGGAGCACGGAGGGGGGGAGAGAGCAAAGGACCAGAAAGTGTACAAAAGTCAGAAGTGGCAAAAGGGCATTTATGACACTTCAGGATGATGGTTCGGGGGGATATTTTTGAGGGAAGAACAGAGAGATCTGAAGGGAAATCTCCTCTTCTCATCTTGTCCTTCTTCTGTTCCATAAAATTGCTGTGAAGGAATGTCATCTTTTGGCTTCTCCTCCTATGTCCCTAAGGCTACGTGCCCATGTAAAGGGTCTTCAGCTATTCACCTAATTTTCGGTCCAATTTTTAGTCTTCTAAGACTGATCAATCTTAGATAAGCTTTTGGCAGCCATCTGAGAAGAGATATTGGGTGAAAAATTTGGAGGTTCACCCTGAGTGATGGTACTGATGGCAGACAGCAGAAAACCCATTTCCTTCATCTCTCTGAGTCCTCTGCAGACTCAGTGACAGTGAGGAGCTGCTGCTCTGCTCTACGCAGGGAGCATAAACATTTCCAGCAGGGAAAGTAAAAATTTGTACACAAATATATATCCTTGTTACTCTGAGAATATATATGAGCAAGTGAAGGGGAAAACAGGAACTTTTCAAGAATATTGCACTCAGTAGGACATACCACCACAAAGGGGTAAGAATGAAATTGTGCTGGAAAGAAACTTGAAAAAATTCTGAAACCACAAAAAAGTTTGGTTGTGCACAAATCTAGCCCATACTTCAGCAGTGTATTATATTCCATTGTCTTGCTTTCCCTTTGGGTGTTTATTTGCATTTAAACCAGCCCAACATCTGGTGAAGGATAGCACCGCATGTTTCAAACCCTTCGCTTGGATAGCATCACTTTAGAATAAATGAGTGCCTGAATGCACTGCATAGGGAGTTCAGTGATTTGTGTGGTTGGGTTTTACACATTTGTTTGGAGAGACAAGTGGGATTTGGAGCAGGTGACAAGGAAAGAACTGCATGTGTGGCTAGCTCAACCTGTACCACATATTCTGGATGTAGGAAGAAAAGTGAAAAACATGGTGTGTTGCAGGCTAGATAAGAACACTTGTTAAATTATGTCTTCATGATAAAAGGATAGCTTTGAGGACCATTGTTGCTAAATCACAAGGAACCCCATAAACAAGAAAAAAGGAAAAAAAAAAAGTTAATGTTTGTTAATACCATGGGAACTCTGTGGGCACACAGAAATCTATTTGTTATAATCCATTTTCTAGCTCTCTATTTTCTATAAATGTGATCAATTTGTTCAGTTTGTCTGCTTGTCTTTTGCACTGGATTTCTAACAAAATGGCCTTAGTACTGGCAAGTCAAGCAAGATGCATGATGACATGTGATCTTTCCTGAAGCATCTTAGGGTCTACTGATTACACATCCACTCACCTGTACATAAACCACTTACATTTGTCTGCTGTAGACAGTGGCATTCAGCTACTTTTCACATGTTTGCCTCATAGTCTCTGATACCCACTGCAGATCTAAAGGTTGTGCCCTCTTTGGTCATCATCTTGAGTCATTTGGGAGGCTGACTCAACATAAAAGATTTTGGTTTAGGTAGAAAAAACCTGGAAGATGAGATAGCTGATCCCTTTTTAATTAAGTGGGGAGATGGAGTTATTATGGCAAAAATATGAAACCCAAGTGCATGACATGGAGAACTCTAGACAGAGGAACCTACAAAGGAAGCTGTCTGTTTGAGGCCCTCAAGAGGGACACCAGAAAAGCATAGAGTCAAGAATTTAGGTCACCAATTGCATATAATAAAAAAAACAACCAAAGGTTTCAATTTTTCTTGCAAACCTGTTTACCTGTTAAAATGTAACCTTTCCCCTCCTCAAACCTGTTCTTCCATTATGAACAAGTTAACCCTTATTAAAAATTAACATATATCCCTTGATAGGCTTTTGCATAGAAGATGTTTATATGTATTTGCTTTTTTGAGCCACCATGTGGAATGTCTGATGTCCTCCTTGTGGTCTGTATACCCCAGTGTTTTCCTAAGGAAGTGCTAAAAGAGAAGGGGATAGCAGTGGGCAGCTGTACAGTGCTATCTAAGCTCATTCTGGAACTGAACCGCATCTGAGTCAGCTCCAGTCATGTATTGAATGCATGAGCCAAGCAACGGTCCCCTCCTTCTCCCAGCAAAACAAGAGGGAAAAAAAAGTGGGAGATGAGACTTGATGGAGAGGGTTGGTAAAAGAACCTGGCATCTGGTCAGCTAGGAGCTTCATTAATTAAAAGCAGAGCAAAACAGAAAGCTATGTAGAGTCACCTAGGAGCTCTGTAAGTCTCAGTTTCCCTGAGAAATGCCTCATTTCTACGGGGCACAGAACTACAGGAGATGGAAAAATCAACAAACAAGTTTCAAACAGTATGTTTCAGACACACTCAGGCCTTTCCTGTGCTCAGGAATCTATGGATGAATGAAAAAGAAAAATCACTGGGAAAACATTTTTCACTTGAGTGTTTCTGATGAGCAGCAGTAGTCTTGCTCTCTGTCTAAAAATGACATTTCTTTAAATATAACCCCTAGATGCCTCTAAAACAATAGGGTCACTTGTTGCTTTTTTCCTTATTATTGCAGAAGCAATACATCTTTTCAGTGCCAGATCTCTTACTTCCCAGGAAAAAAAAAACAAAACAAAAACAAACCAAACCATACAGCAACAAGAAAAATAGCTCATTTAAAATAAGCACTAATAATGACCATATGATCTCCTGGTTTGCTATCTACATGTTTATTTCTTTGTGGAAAGGGTACTTATGGGCCTGACAGCAGCTGCTTTTATTTTACTCCCGTCTCTTTGACGAAAGTTTTTGTGCATAATGATTTTCACCAGAGAGGTGCTGTATGGCCTGTGTCTTGAGCAGTTAGAGTAAAAAAGATTATTGGATGAAGTTAATTCCTTGGTAGATGCGACAGATAGATGGGAAAGACCTTGAGTGTCTACACTGATAAGGGGCCTGTCATGTCAGGGAGTAAGGAAAAGTGCAATATTCCTGGAAGAGCTTTAAATCACATTTTCCTTCTGACCTACTTTTCCTCCAATTTTTAGGGTCTGCTTGGTGATGACTTGATAAGGGTGAAGCTAAGAGTGATTGATAAGAAATATAGCTTGAGGAAAGTAAGACTACCTTGTTCTGGTGGCTCTGAAAATGACGCCTGATTTACTATGAATCTTCATTCATATTTATTAGTACTTTCACTGGAAGTCTCGCTACTGTGAGCATTAGTTGCAGCAAGCTGGCAAAGACTGCAAATAGCCCTTCATCAAAAAAACCCTTGTATAGTAGGAGTTCTCCATCGTCAGTCGTGGCAATCTCCTAGAAATCGGATTATTGGAGGTGCAGGATTGTGTTTTGGGCCTGTGGACAGTCTTGTATAGGTGATGATTGTAATGACCTGTGCTAAGATCTTGTCTGACATGAGTGTCCAGTTCTTCTCTAACACACTGTCCAGCACACACTGCCTCAGAAGTGCGAGCTGCCAAAGTGTCCCACCTGCTGACTGCAACCCAGGTTCATTCTGCATCACTCCAGATACTTCCACAGGACTGTAGATACTTTACTCCATCTCCTGCACTGGAAGCCAGTTTCATCCCAAGTCCCCTTTTCTATTAATTAAGAGAGAAAGAGAGGCACTTCTAGAAGATGTTGCAAGGCTTGGCCAATCTCTCAGAACCCTTTCAAGCGTCTCCTGACACTAGAAGAAATGAAACTCCGAAGTTAGACACTAAAGAGAGGCCTTTGACTCCAACACTACTACACTGTGAGCCACCTCTCAGGGCCGCTGTTCAATTCCAGCTGCTAGTTTGTGCTGAAGGTCAATACAAATTGCTTGTGCGAACATGGCATGTGGCACAATTCCAAATGTGAGGAAAAAATAAGAAAAAATAATAGGCATCCAGCAGTCACTCATGCTGAAAAACTGAAGGAGAAAGAAGTCCCTTGCACACAGGATAGTCCCAGAGACAAAACTGTGTACTTAAGCCTGTAGTTCCTTTAATACTGACAAGATTATATTAAAGCACAGGAAAGACATCCTAGCTATAAAATATAAACAGACAAATGGTGGAAGGATCCTTAAGATGTTGCATACTAAATCCCAGCAACTGGAAAAAGAAGCAATATGTTGTTTCCATTTCCTTGTCTTCTCCGTGCATAGCCATCAAATCAGTGCCTGCTGGGTTCAGTAGCTTCCTCTGCATCTCCAACATCTACAGGAACCCAGTTTCTTAAGAGCTTTTGATTCACTTTTAAAGCCCTATCACTAGAAATATTCATTTTGTACATGATCTCCATTAAACAAACAAGGTTACAATTCAGTCAAGACTTTCCAGTTCTAGGACAGTCAAAAGTATTTAAGATGATGGTTTCAGATGTGTTCAGACTATAAGATGTAGTTAGTGGGAAGCTCAACACCTGCATTTACGTAATTGCTTTTTAATTATGTTAGACTTTTTCAGGCGGAATATTCCTAATCTGTATGTCTTTAAATAATCTTTTAAAATAATCCCAGCTAAATGAGCTCTCAGGGGTATATATGAAAGTGAAAGAAATAACTTATTCAAGGGTTTATTGTATGGTTTATTTTGATTTTTAACTCTTCAGATAATGCTGTAGATAGTGGTGTTATTAAAAGAAAAAAAACTGAGGTTATGAAATACTTGCATATCTGAATAATTCAATGGATGGTATAGATTTGAGTGGAGCAACATCCAAAACATTTGCATGATCTGAATGGTAGATAGATAAGCACTGCAAAATTAAAATACTTCCTTAAACAACTGTACTATATGGAAACATTCCTACTGAGGTATAAATTGGCACTGTAAAAACAGCAGCAGGTGCTAAAGCAAATCCCAGACTCAATTATACAAGAGAAAAACTTGCCAAACCACGTACATGTCACATTTGCTGCTCCCAGTAATACCGGGGACTGTTCCATTAAGGGCTGAGTTTCCCAGACGGACAAACCAGGAGAAACCCTGTGATGTTTTTCTGTAGTTAGGCACAGCCAATTGGACCTGCAGTAGAATGAATCTCTTCCAAGCATGTGGAGCATTGACCATTTACTAAGTCCCACGTGGTACTGGGCACTCCTCCAGAACTAGGGCGTGTGGTAAAGTGATTATGGGATTCTATGACTGATGGCTCTATCACATGCCTGAGATTCATGGCTCACACAGCCAAGCTCCAGTGATGGGTGGTGGTGTGCCTGCAGGGAATGCAAAGGAATTTGTGTTTTAATGTAGCTTAGCCAACAGCAGAAAAGGGTTAAGACTAGTCATCTTAATTTGCATTTGCAGTGGGCAAAATAAGTGCCTAAAGACAATGGTCACATCTTGATGTTATGTGTGCTGATTTAATTTGGCATCTGAGGCTCTGCCACAGAAAAATCCTTAGTGGTCTGGTTAAACCACATACCCGCAGGCTCCCTAACTTTTAGGTACCTGTTCACACTGAATCTCAGCTTTCTGCTGTTCCCTTTCACTGTTTATTCTGTTGCCTTTGGCTATCAGCTAGCTGTGTACATTAAAAAGGCAGCATTGCCTCTCAGGATATTTCAGGCTTTTCTTCTTTGCAAGATTAGACAGCCTCCTCTATTCCTTAGCCAGAGGAAAAAGAGCTACCCTTTTAGCTTCTCCATCCTTTTAAGGACTAATATCCCCCTTGTTTCTTCATTTCTTTCCTCCTATTTTCAGTGGCCTTCAGTGAAATACTTTAAGTGCTCTCTTTTCAGAATATGATTAGGTTTAACACCATTCATCTAGATTTCAAAATAATGGTTGAGCCTTGGTGTACTGCTCGTCATGCTGCCTTATTTGAAAGCCTGGGTTTTAGTGGTCAGCTCCTCTCCCTTGCCAAAATCCTTCTAAAGCTTTCCCAAGGAAATGGTTCCCATCCCATGTAGTGCTTATTTCTCGGGTTCTGCAACTTCCATTAGGCAAATGCCTTGCAGTCTGCTTAGCAGTGAAAATTGAACCAGAGGTCTTTGGGGTGGAGCATTGTGTCATAAACAAATCATGGTTATGGAAGCTGTATTTCTGTTTTCTCAACACAAGTAATAAATGGAAGGCAGCTACGTTCTCATGATTTAAGTCATAATATTTCAATTTCTATAGATTACAGACACTTAGAGTGTCCCTGGAGGTGCCCACAGCCCCTTCTTGGAGGGGGGAACATGTCTACTATTTGTTCATAGGGTAGGTGCTAAGATATGGCAAGATTTCTCTAATCTGTTCACAGTCCTAGTGAAAAAAACTGGAGCAGAGCTGGGAACTGAACCTGTGCTTATCAGGTCCCAGGAATGTGTGCTATCTAGTGTCCTGTGCTTCCCCCACATCCTGAAACCAACAAAAGCTGATTGGAAAATGATGTTATCAGAGACAAGCACTGAACATAACAGAGGCTAATGGAATGATTCCAGCACCATTGCCCCTCCAGTGTTTAGAATACCAAGAAAAAGACAGATTTTTAAAAGCAAACTGTCCTTCCCTTCTCTCTGGGCTAGTTTACATACGGAAAAATCCCGTACCTTTGAAACTACACAGAAGGTTAATGCAAATGAATGGCTGTAGGACCAGAGAAAAGACTTTCTGAAATCTGGTCCCTGCTGTAGCAAGTGGGAGAACTATGGAAACTCTCCTATAATGTTATCAATATTCATCCTGAAACCAGTTAGGTTTCTTCCCTTTGCTAGTCTTTCTGAGATGCTTTTCCAGAGCTCTTCTCTGCTGGTTAGCAGCTTTCTCCCAATTAGCAGCCTAAATTATTATGTTTATTTTGCCCTTGCTTTGTTCCTGCCCATTTTACTTCTCTGTTTCACAGCTTCTTCCAAATAAAACCACTGTCCTGGATCTTTGTCAACTGGCAATTTGAGACAGATTTCATTTCAGGCCTGGTCTAGAGCCCATTTAAGTCAATGGGAGTCTCTGTTGAGTTCAGTATGCTTTCCAAGTGGGCCTTTATAGGCTATCCCTGTAGTCAGCTGGATATAAAAGGTCCGTATTGATAAAACAACGTGCCTAACAAAATTGTGCTGCAACTTACAGACTGCAGAATCCTTCATTTACCTGCTTTTGTTAGCCAGTTCAAGAAAGACAGGGAGTCAGAATATCCAACACTTTAATAACAAGTGGGATCTAACAGCCAACAGGAAAAACACTAAACTTAAAAGCAAGTGCAGTGGAGCACTTCCTTATGAAATCATCATGATGAAGCCACCTCTGGAATTATTCTACTGCTATTTGTCTTCATTTCACTCCTCTGCTCACATGCACACTGCATGAAACCAATATGCCTGGGAAGAAAAACACAAATAATACTCTTTAAAGAAAAAAAAAAAATCACCTGGAAGAGGGAAACCCTCTAATTCTCCAAAAGTGACATTATCATCAATAATATTTAACTATTTCCAAAATGTAGTGCTTTATTAATTGCCATCTAATGCATGAGGTCCCTTCATTCTAGCTTTTTATATTTTTTTCTCAAATGACACAATACAAAGCTGTATTTTACAGTTACAAAGCAATTATTTTACTTGTAGTGATGCAAACACTACACCATAAGAAGTGGTCACAACAGTACACTGCAAGAAGCAAACAAAGCTGTTAGGTTGTCAATAGATTGATTGACCAACATTACAGACAGTAGAAACTCAAGTGATGACCCACACAGATGAATTAGTCACATAATGTTAAGCAACAGGCATTAAAGAACTGCAAAACTAACCATAGCCTGAGACACAAACAGCCTGTGGAAAAAAATTGTCCCAGTTTGGGGGACATTTATTGTGACCTAAACTGAGCACAACAGATGTGAAAGCAGAAAAAATGTGAGCTGGAAGATCTCAGTGGTAAGTTAAGATCCAGCAATCAGGAAACAAGACCCACAACACCTCAAAAAATCCTCAGCAACATTCCCAGAACAGTTGGGATTGCTGTTCCCTTCCTATATAACTCCAGTTCCAGCTAAGGAGTTGATTTAACTATTTAAATGTTTGCAATCATTAACCTTTCAATAAAAACACAGCTTCAGCTTATTAAGCTCATTAGCCTGTAACAAATGAAGCTTTTGAACATGCCAAGGAGCAAAATATAACTGGATTCAGAAAGCAATTAGATGCATTTGGAGAGGATGATAAGTCTCTTGAGGGTTATTCAGCATAGAGATGTGGATACAGTCTCTGATTCAGGAGGTCCCTAGGCCGCAGACTGCAGGGTGGTTACATCAAGGGAACACCATATATGTTTGTCTAGCTCTTATTGTCTCCATTACTCTTTGGTACCTGGGTCAGGTGGTCCTTTGATCTGATTCACTACAGCTGTTCTTATGTACTATTAATGCTTGGCCAGCAGCCAAAACACAGTGTTAAACTAGCTGGAAGAAAGTAGTTGAAAGCATTGGTTTACACCTTCTAAACTAAGCAGCCCCTACAGCAGAATGGTGGTCCAAACACTGTAGTTGAAGCCCTCCATAAGTCTAGCGTTTGACCAAAGAATGAATGTTACTCAGCATGGAAGACACAGGCTTATTCAGCAGCAGTTGATACCAGAGTAATTATCAACCGCATGCAACTATAAAAAAGTGTCCAAAGTCTTTGATTATTGTCCTTGCCTTTTTTCCTGTTTTCAGTGTAGGCAGGAACACCCTTGAAATAGATGGATTTGCATTACTGCACATTGTAAAGGACCAGTTTTTAGTGCCTTGTAAACCTAGGCTGGGTCAGGAAGGAATACTCAGCTGTTTTGCCTTGCATTTTACATTTTCAGACCATGCATTGCTTTCTTGGAGGATCACTCTTCTTATCAAAGCTCTAAGATGTTTTCAGGACACCTCCCCCCTCCCGGGGATCTCTCCTAGGAACAAGCTTCACACAGATTTCAACACTGCCACATGTTTCTTGTGGACCTGCTTCAAATGTCACGAATATACTTACAGACGAAGCTCTCACTTGTCAGATGGCACAGTTACTTGACACACTGAAAACAATACCAAAAGGATAAACAACTATTCAAGTTACCTCTATGATTAGTGAGAGGTAAACAGCATAAATCCACTACCAGCATAGCTCTTATTCCAGTTTTCATGCTTTCATACTCTCCATGAATTTCTCGTCTTCAGTCTTGTGTGCTCTTAATGCCCCAGAGTAATTTTATTGCTCAAGTAAACTCTAAATCTCAAGGAACTACTCAAAATCATTGAGCTGACTGTGCATCTGTTTTATTCCAGGGAAAGTTAAGGAACAGGAAAAATGGAAACTAAATATTTTGTTCTGGATCATTCAACCTGAGCTGCGTTTATTGAACTTCAGCAGCATGTCCTAGAAAATTTTTATTCTCCTTAATGGCTGGGATTATCTGTATCGTCTATGATGCACTGTGGATATGAGATTCAGAGGAAGCATTAGTGTAACAGATGTCCCTGCTATCAGGCCAAGCATAGCTGGGGGCATGTTCAATTAACCCAGTTTTTATTGGGGTTCCTGAAAACTTGCATGAAGGGAAAGGCTATTGCTTTTAATATCTGTGTGGAAGGTATTAATGTCATACATGTCAGTTGTGGCTAGAACAAAAAGCAGGCTCGTGCTCATATTCTGTTTCAAGATCATCATCTTGTGGAATGTTGTCTGGGAAGCTACCCATATTCTTGATTTAGCTCTTGGACACTTAAGGTTTTTATGTGCCTTTGCATGAATTTCTGGCTATGTCCCCACCCAGCTGTCATCACACAGAAAGGCTCAAATATACTGTAGTTTGTGTATTTGATCACCAGAATTGCCTGTATTTTTTTTTTTTTTTTCAGATGGAGAAGAGTCCTAAGACCTTATCATGAGGTCCAGCTGGAAACACGATGATAAGCACTACACAAGCCAAGCTAGAAAGATGGAGTAAATGCAGTACACAGATCCAATGGCTTCTCAAGTGAGTAAGCAGAGACCTAACTGAACATCATCATTAAAATGCAGTGGTGACACCTGATCCTTAAGAAGGCCACTGCAGTAAATGGTGCAGATGATGAGGGCAGGGTGTGAGGCAGTATGGAGAGACAAAATACATCAGCACAGAAGTCCAGCCCCAGGAACTTTATGACTGTGAGCGATCTCACTCATATGTGAAATTACTCCATTTTCTAATAGGAACAAAAGCCACAGAGCAATTTACCAGTTGCAAAGATGCAAGGGTGTGCCATGTGTGTGCAAAGGCTTTTACAACAGAGCAGTCATGTTTGGACTGCCACAAACTACTGCACAGATGATCCTTAAGAATGATACTAGAAGCTTTGTAGTTTGGTTGTGTTTTGGTTTCTTTTTTATTTTTTCCCCCCCCCTCATTTCCTGAGATTTCAGCTGAGGAGACAGTGGCATTGTTGATTTTAAAAGGGCAGACTTCACAAGCAGATTAACATGCTCCATATGTCTGGTCAGTTTGTTGAAGGGCCCAAAATGTGCATCTATTAAATATAATGAACGAGGAATGATAGATGGTGTCTCACAGTCCCAAGCTTGTAATTAAAAAGGAGGGAGAGGCTGCAGAGTAAAGAGTGGTGAAAGCATCCTTCAGTCACAAATCCTTGACACAGCGATGTCAGTTGTTCAAAAGAGGTTTTAACATCTCTGACATGAGGACAGCAAGGGAATGGAAAAGGAAGCAAAACAAAGCACTGGAAGGGCTTTTTAACACTGTGTTAGGCAAATGAGAGGATAAATGATGACTATATATTGGATGGTGGTGGGAGGGTTATAAACATTACGGAGACAATTGCCGCTAAATGAGGTGTATCCCAGGCAGCTGTCCTGATGCATTAGGAGGCTGTTCTCAAAAGAAAATATTCTCCCATCAACATTAAAACAAAACAAAAAAAAAGATCCCTTCTACACAGCTCACATGCCATGAATAACTCAGCAGTGTGTGAGTCAAACCCTTCCAGAGGCAGGCTGTGTTCTGGCTGCCTCCTTTGGGGCATTATTTGAGCATGGACGTGCACTCTCTGTACGCCTTAATTATCAGAGCAACCATATGAGCAAGCTAGCCTGCCCTGTTTGTCTCGACTTGTGTCTTTCATGCCTCTTTGATCTATGTATGGTAAATCTGAGAGCTTCCATGCTGGCTCAGCTCTCATTGGAGGGACTTGGTTGACTACTGTCTTGCTGGATTGCTATGATCACAAGAATTATTGGTTTCTTTCAAGGTCCATTTTCTTTTTGTCATGCCATATGAATCTGTGACTGTCAGAGCTTTCTGTATTCCTTTAACAGAAATTTCCAGCGTGCAGACGTATGTGAGTGCAGTCTGAGAATGTAATAGTCATATTAAACTAGGAGTGGTTTTTCTGTTACTGTTAATAATATATTCAGCTCTTTTGGAACACTTTCCTTCAGGATGCTTCAGATTGCATTATCGTTTCACAGGCAGGGAAACAGAGGCAGAGACAAACCCAGCATCTTGTCCTGGAAAACAGTGCCACAGCGGAAATACGATTTAAGACTTCTTAAGTGTAGTGCAGTGACCTGTCCAGAAAGCACTACCTCTCTTTGGCTTGTGGCAAAATTATAGCCTAAAGCAACTGTGGTTGCTACTTTAGTGAAATATTCTTATTTCTGAAACTGAGCTCACATCCAATACTCTTTCATGTCCTTGTTATGCTAGAAGCCTCAACAATGCTGACTTCAGGGAACTAAAAGGCTGGGTCTCCCCCATTGCATTAACTGATTGATGCTGACAGAAGGTTTTCAAACCCCATTTCTTTTCCAGTGGTCAGTAGATCAATAGCGATCCATGGTGCAGCCTCAGGTGTTACACAGAATGATTGCAAGCCCTTTTAATCACAAAAAAATATGTCTACACATAACGCAAAATCAAAATAAAGGAAAATAGATGAAGAGGCAAAGTCTACAACTAAGTTTTACTTGGTTGAAAGTGAAAACTATTCTGGCACAAGATGGTACATGGGTTTATTTTTTGAAACACTTGATTTCCTAGAGACTCAGAGATTTGTAAACTGGCTATCCTCCTAGGAGTGCTGAGAGGTAGGATGCAGAGATTCTGCCACTACACAGCCTGTCACCTTAGAAAGGAATGAAAGCTGTTTACAGCTCTGACAGGAGAGAACCACATCAGAGGTAATGTTGATATACACCTCCAAAATGAGAAGATGGTTTGGAGAAAAACAGCATCTCAGTAGAATGGACTCTGTTTGCATAGACATAGTATTGCTTTCTGTGAGAGTTATTGCTGCTGATTGTACTAATGTAGCATCCAGATTTGCCCCAGGGCATCAGGGCTCCGCTGTACATACTACAGTCATCTCACGGAGTAAGAAGCACCTCTGGCCTCAGAGCTTTGGAGCTAGGTGGATAAAAGAAGAAATGACAGTCAAAGCACAAAGAAAAGTTGGCCTCTCTTTTGGGGAAACACTGACCATCGAGGACAAAGCTCCATTCAGAATAAAATTATTATAAAACTATTTGTAAAATTTTGCATTTCCTGACAAAAAGCTGTCAGACTGGAAAAAGGTTGGCCCAGCTGAATATGGGAAGTGAAGTAACGCAACCATCTCCAAACAGCTGATCAGTGGCAACTGCAGCAGAAGAAATGAGCTTCCTGCCTGAACTGGTCTACATTAAAATGGGTTGCTTCCCCCTTCATGTGCACCCCTGCAGGTAACCCACCTCTGGGCATGGCAGGCTCGCAACAGCCTCGTGGCTGGCTCCAACTCTTCGCATTTTGTGTAGCTATATAGTGCTTGGGCTGTACTGCTGTCACAACTGGACCCAGCTGAACAGGCTTGAAAGAGTACGTGTCCACTTCCAAATTGGTGCTAGAGTGGAGGTCTCCACTGTTGACTTTTAGAAGTCCCTTTTGGAGGGAAATGACATAGGGCATAGGCTTAGCGAGATTGATAGAGACAATGAAGGACAGAGTATTTAAACCTGAAAAGGAGGAAAAATTTTCCTTCCAGTTGAAAACAATGATTGTAGCTTCTAGCTACAATCCACCATCCCCTGGTTGAGGAACTCTTTGGGGAGTTGCCAAACCTCACAGTATAACAAGCACATCATGAAAACCTCTCCTCTCCCTGGGTAGCAGAGCAGCTGCACTGCTCAGGAAAAGAATGGATCTTGGTTTCACCATCTCCTGCTTCCCCACCTGGATGGGAAGAGGGAAAGGGAATTGCTTGCCCCCATGCATATCCTTTGAAAATTGTAATTTTCCTGTAAGATTGCCTCCATCAAAAAATTCCCCTGAAATAATTTTCTTTCTCTGTGCCCCTCTGCCCGAGCTTCTCTCCCTTTTTTCAGCAGCCGAATATGAAACCAGTTCAACATTGAAACAAAAAATGCTTTTTTTCTTGCTCTTATTTTGAGAAATAAAATCTCATAGTTGATTTGATGAAAGCGTTTGTTTTACAGGAAAAACAATTCCTCCTCCAACCCCACTTCATTTTATAACAGACACTAGAAAAATACCCATTCCCTCTAAACTTGACAGATGCCACCACAAGGTGAGAAGGAACCACTGTTTACTGAGTCTTTTTTAATATGCTATGTACATGGAAATGCTTCTTCATCCATCAATTGAAAAGTTCGTTTCTTCCTGCTGCCCTTCACCCCACTTTCAGGTCTCCCAAGCCAACCGTGACTGTGCAACATAACTGACTCTGGTATAAATAAGAGCTGAGGAAATGGAAGAAATTAAGAACTCCTCCAGCCCTAAGGCTAAGTATCGCCCTCCTATTTGTTTTCTCTGTATACTAGGCTTAATACTTTTTCTCAGCTGGGTACACGAGCTAATATACTACATAATCAGAGGGAAAATATCGCCTTATAGAAATCTCATTTCTTATCACGCTTGAGGTTTCTGTGAATACTGGAAATACTCTACCATTTCATAGTATGTGGGCAGAATAGGGAAGAAACAACACAAATGAATAATTATTTTCAGCTTTAGGGTCTCATTTGTATTAAAGAGTCAAAACAGTGAAAGTGGAGGGAGACTCAATCTTCTTCTTCCATCTCATGTGTGTTACTTTGTTGCTGAAATCCAAGTAATTTCCATGAAGGAACTCAGTTGATGCAGAAAAAAAATCTGTCTTTGAGGTGCATTTAGTGATGGAAATTCACAGTCCACTTATAGTACACATATGCCCATCATAGCAATGGTATGAAACAACCTCCTTACCTACATTACGCGTTGTGTTCAGACACTCTACAGGGCCCATCCGCTCGGTGTGATCAGTATATCTACATCTGTCTGGGTGGCCGTGGTCTGTGGCAGGGTCTGCCGGAATTCAGCCTGTGAGTAATAACCTACTCACACTAAGCCTATCTATCTAAAACAGGGCATGAGTCTAAAAGAGCGCAAGCCTCAGAGCAATCCTCTTCAGCCAGCTGATTTTCACCATTCATCAACTAATAATTCATCTGAGGTTAAAAAAAAGAGAAAAATGTTTGGATAAAGACACTTACATTAGGAGAGATGCAAGTTAATCAATATAGCTCCTATCCTTCCAGAAGTCTTAAAAAGCTGTAAATATCATAACATAAGAAGGCAGCTTGCAAAGGAGAACTTAGCTTGAACCAGATATTCATCAGTATGAGTAAAAATTGATAAAACATAAACCCCACAATCTCTGTCTCCCAAGCCAGGCCTCAAGCCTCCCCTTTACTCTCAGATGTGTTGCAGGACAGACCAGGCTCAGCCAGTCAGATCATCTGGCTTGCGATCAAATTTGTGTACTGACTATCTAGTTGCCTAAAGTAAAATGGAAGTTTAAGTGGCAAAATGGGGTTTAGAGAGAGAACAAAAGCAAAGGCGAAAAGTCTTCTTAATTTTTGGTCATAAAACTCCCCATTAATTTTTTGGTCTTTGGTGCTTTCCATGTTAGCTTGTAAAGATCTACAGTAAAGATCCTCTGTGGAGGTGATTTGTGCCTCACAACTACAGTCTAGAGGCAGGATTGTCCTCCTTTCTGCTGGGGGGACAGTATACTGCCCTGGCTGACACCAGCCAGTTGGCCACGGTAGTGGCAGCCTCAGAACCAGCCCTTCTGCTGCTTTCTGACCTAAGGAAATACAGAAAGACCCTTGCATTACAACTACAAACCGCACAGAGTGCCAGGCAAGCATCTTGCTCTGAAGGTAATTAAAGCAGGTTAAAATATTTGCAGAGACTATTCACAGCTCTTACATTAATTCTATTATTTCAGTTGCCAAGAAACTCAGATCATTGCTGAAAGGAAGAAGGGCACACACAATGGGAGAAGCTAAGGGCCATGCTCAGACCACCTACTGCAATGCTGGAGATGAGTCCAGTGTAGGTAAATTCATGCAGTCCATGGATAACTCGCATTTCCCCTTACCCAAAATCATATCTTACTGTGCATAACACTGAACATGGCTTCCTGTACTGCCAATGAGGAAAAGCATGACGCCAAGCTTGCATAACCCTACTAGGTCTATCTGACTACAACTTCTTTTTTCTTTACAGTGTGTAGAGTTGAAATATGATTTTAGCATTTAAAGTTCCACCATACTGATCAGAATATGGCTGGTGGTTTTTCTGAGGCAACACAGGGGATTTGAAATAAAGCATAGACTTGTACTGACCCCTTTCAAGTAATCAACAGGGTCCTAAAAACCTTCCGCGTAAGGTTCAAAGGACCAGACTTTTTTTTTAACTGTTAAATCTCTTTGATCTTTCATAAAGCTGTAAAAATAGGACTTGTTGCTTACAGTGTATATTTTAACTCCATCTTTTATATAGGCAAGGGAATATTGAATAGTACATTTGCAATATATGATGTTCTTTGCAAGCCTTTTTTTTTCCCTCTGAAAGCTCCAGATCCTGGAGATATCTGATTTTGCAATACTCTCAGGCTTTTATTCACACACATACACTTTCTCTGGTTTCCAACATTTCAGGAAAAACTTTGAAAAATTCTAATCTTCCTTTCCACTCCTTCATCTTCCCATGAACAGCAACAGAAAACAAGTGAAAAGATCACAACATGACTTTTTAAAGCCTTCTGACTACTGAGACAATATCACGAACTGTCTGGCAAGGGTTTGACTCGGGATTTATCCTTGTCTGAGTTTGGCAGTGTGCGTGCTGGTCTACTTATTATAGCAGACAGATGTATGGTACTCAGAGCACTTAGTTTCCTGTATTTCTCCCTGAATTGGTTAATGCTTCACAAAAACTGGGAGAGAGAAGTGCCTAAATCTGTGTGTTTCAGAGCTAGATGCTGCTGGCAGTGCAGTGCTCGTGGGAGGGAAGGAAAAAGATGGATATCACCAGGCTTTCAGTGCAATCAGAACCACGTGGAAGTGGCTGCACTTCCTTAAAGGACACCTTTATGGGTAGTAATAAGAAAGCCAGAAAGCCCTGCAGAGTGACTTACTCTGGAGGTTATGACATGAAAAACCACGGGCTATGAGTCTGATTAACAATAATGACTCAGCACCAGGATCTTTCCTTTGCGCTGAAGTCCCATTTTTTCCTAGCATACGTAAGTGGTGCTGACAGGCCGCCACTGGATTCACTAGGAAAAGTGTATTGCCTACAGTTGTATCTAAATTGATGATGCACAATAAATATCCTTGTCCTGAGTTTCCTGTATCACAGTGGAGACAGAGAGAGGGAAGAAAACAAGGAAGATCTTGTACTCGGGTATGGCCAAAATGGAAAATTGTGAAGTGAGGATCAGGAAGGGATAAACACTGAATTTGTGGAGTAAATAATGCATCACATTAACTACAGAGCCAAAGATTGTTTTGCCTTGGGATTGCTTTCGCTCATACAGTTGGTTTCTTGGTTTCTTTGGTGACTTGTTAAACCCTAATTAAGGAAACACTATGGGAAGCAGTCCCTTTTCATATCTAACTGCCTGACATTCACTGTTTTTCTTTTGAGTCGAACCTTTCTGAAAAGCTGGCTCCTAGATCAATTACAAAACAAACACAACTTGTTTTTTGGAAGGGACCTTTTTCCTCCGTCACAAACTATTTAGCTTTCCAATCATGTGGCGGCTTCATGTAGTCTTCAAGAGGGAAGGAAAAATGCTGTATGGCAGAACGGCTTGTGAGCTCTCCTAGGAAAACCTGCACCTGCTTTCTGCCCGCACATCCACGCTCATCTCTGAACCAAGCCACGAGCTGACGCTACACAGCTGCTATGAAGCATTATGTCAGGGCTTCATTTGCCAGTATTTCTGCCACTCTGGATTGCATTGGTGTCTCATAACAGCTCCCTGAGCAGCTTCATGAAGCTGCTAATGTCAACCAAGTAAATAATGCATGCTTCAACTTTAGGCTAAATATACATTTGTCTGATAGACCGTAACAGCCACCAAGTCAGTTGTGCTAAGCAATCCTTAGCTGTGTATTTACCCGATCAGTGGAGTGCTTACAGCTTTGACACATAGATCACTATTTAGGTAAGTTTTTAAATAATTATTAGAAGTAAAAGAGCATTGCTGTCCATATATAGCACTTACATGGAAGGAACCTTCTTCTCTCTTGTGTTGCTTTTTTCTGGAGCCCTCAGAGCCCTGATCAGCAGAGGTACTTAAACACAACAGAGTAAGCTGAAGTCAGTGTCTGAGCTTCACTCTGACTTCTGCAGAACAGGGAAGGTTCTCACAGGATCCAGCCTGTCCCCTCAGTATCATTTCAGACCAGCTGACACTATCCAAGGCACTTGAATTACGTCTTGTTTGTTGAACAAGAAGAAGAAAACACTGTGATATAGGTCTACTTGTCCTGGGGTCTGCATCTGTTAAGAATAATAGGACTGCCTGAGGATGATTCTGCTGGACCAAAGTATACAAAGACAAAATATAGATGGCTTATGCATTTAAACAAGAATCACAATTTAGTACTCATTTCCCTTGTGAGATAGAGCAGCTCTACAATGTATTGTCTCCCTCCTCTGGCTTGGCATGGGAGTTGGAGCTGGCTTTATCACTCAGGTCAGTGATACAGAACAGGAGGTACCGGTGACTGTAGATCTTCTCTGAGGAAACTCTAAGGAAGCCACATGGAGGGTGCTGAAATGAAATTCATTACTACTGTGTCAAGAAGTGATCTGATCTTGAAAGTGAACCGGCTCAGATTCTTCTTCCAGTCTTTTCTGTTGGTAACCAGGATGGTGTACATAGGATCTTGCCTCTTCTTTCTCCATAGATATTAGGTATAAAATGTGGAGTACACACACTTGCAGCTCTTTTTGAGTTTATGAAGCCAAAGTTGTTCCTAAATTTCAGGGAATAATGCTATCTATAAGATGGTGAATTGAGGTTGTTCTATTTCTTGCTTGAGTTGGATCTGTGGAAAGGTAAAATTGGAAGAAACCTGCGTTAACTCGGGACACTATGAAAGCAGTGTGAGCATTGAGGACCCACTGTGACCCAGCCAGTAATAAGAGCATCAACTAGATAGCTGCTTAGTACAAAACTAGAGCAAGCAGCTTCAGGGAAAAATCTACAAGGGATGCTGTGCTGAGGGAGGTTACTACTAAGGTCTGTGCTCCATCATTTAACACAGAGGAAAGGAGAAATTTCTGGCTAGAGATAGAGGATAGAGTGCAACCGACTACAACAGTCTTATTTTCAAACACATTTACTCCAAAGTCTATTCTTTCCATTTCTGTCACCCAAGACCCAATACTACTGCAACCCAGAAACCAGGTCTGTCTGAACTTGACTCTCAACTGGCAATACACAACATTGCACAATTAACTCTTATTAATACTGTCTCCAGAGTCCTGACTCTCATTTTGCGTGTCAAAGCATCAGCTATCTTTTCCAGACCCCAATTGTGTTTGTCATGACCTTTGTAAACTAATCTGCTACATCCATTTGAGTAATTAATATCTTATGCAAAGATTAGTACAATCTGCATAAATAAATAAACTAAACAAAAATAAGAAATTTTAATAAACAGCATGTCTGGCAGCAAAATATTGGTTTAAGAATTCTAATGATGATCATGATTTATTAATGCACTTGTCAGCATCTGTTGCTGAGAGCATTATGTATGCCTCAGTAGGATTTGCCTTGATTTGTTGAATGTAAGTCAGATAGACAATAATCATGTAATAAAATGTATCACAGTTTCTGAATCCCATCTTTTTAATGTCTAGGGGAGAGTTGCTTCATTCCCTCTCTGAATCTGCCCTTTCTATATAACTTTATTATTAACAATGAAAAACATCTCCAAATCAATTTCTCAGTCTGTGTACCATGTTCTGTCAGCTCCTGCGATCAGGCAAATCCACCCCACCAAAGCTAATTTGAATATTTCAATGCCTGGTGGTGAATTAAAGAACACCATACTGTGTTTATATAATTCTCTCTAGAAGGAGGAATAAGCAGAGGTGATAGATGTCAGCAATGGATAAACTTTAGTTTTCCTGCTCAGTTACCTTCACCTATGTCACCATTTCTTGAGAAATTCTTTTGATGCTAAAAGTAGATTAAAATGAGAGATGGGTACACATTGTATTTATACTATACATATCATGGTGTTCATTTAAGTGGGCTATTTTACAGCCATGACTGATATTTGCATGTTGGTTTCCATTTTATTTATACTTTCAACTATCCTGTCATATAGCTGAATTTTCTCTCCAGTCATTTACTGAAGTTTGCTAAAAAAAATCCCCAAACTCAAATGAATGACTGTTATTTTCACACTTGGGTGAAAAGGGGTAGCTAAATTCTGTGGAATTTAAAATTCATTTTTTATTGTAACTTCATTGCAAAAGAGCCTTAAGTACTTTAAGGTAGGGCTGACTGAAAATCAAACTCTTACAGCCACTTTTGAACTGACTCTTCTTATAATTTCTGCAGTATCCATGAAATGCTGCTCTTGTGGGTGTGCAGAAGTGCAGTGGGGGAAGGTCTAGAATCTCTGGATTCCCATTCTTGACTCAAAATTGAAATTTCATGGTTTAATCACTGAACCTTAAGGCAATAGGCAGAAGTATCTTGTCCTCTCCTGGGTTTAGGTCCCCAGATCTTCAGTGGGATAGAGTCCACATCCCGTTTATCCTGCTACTCAATATTTCCTATCAGCTGTAAAGGATGTTTCCCTATCTAGCATGCTGGGTCTTGGCAATCCCATTTGAGTTAAACTAGCAGTCTCTGGCTTCCTACTGCTTAGAAAAAGCAGACCTTACCTTTTCTCTCTTGAGCCAGGAGCAGGTAGGGGATCCATAGCACAATACTGAACGTGGCACTGAGTCTGAGGGAAGGTGGCACCCACTGGGAACAAATATTCCTCAGATATTTCTGTGCTGCACCTACGCAGAATGCCTGTAGGCTGATGGTGGCAGGACGAGCAGGAAACAGGAAGTGTAAGGAGGCCTAAGAAGACTGCCTTTCAGATGCCCAAATATCTTAAAAACCTTCATAATCCCACTCTAGTGCTTTAAGACCAGGTTTAAGTTTGCTATATTTCCAGCCACATCAGCTGTGAGAACCTTAGACTGGAAAGTGATGGAGAAAGTGATCCATTGATCTGTTAGTCAGAAGCTCTACAACAAATCTAATGAACAGCAGAAAAAATTTTCCAATGCAGTAGAAGCCTGTTAAACAGATTGCACTGGTGGACAGAAATGTCATTTTCTTAACAGCCCTACAACACAGATAAATAGTGGCTTAAGGACAGAGGTGGCCTTTGCTGAACCTCATACGTTCTTTTGATCTCTGTTCATGAACCCTGCTCTCTAGAGGTTTATTCCAGATACTCATGCAATGCTTCTTTTTAGATAAACAATAACAAAAATAGGTCTTTCACTGGGCACATCAGTCCTCTTGTCAGGTTTATCTCTCTGTATCTTTTAAGAGGTCTTTCTTTTCAAAGGCATTTAATGAAATACCATTTGGTGTGATATCAGCGAGGAAATCTATTTATTTAACAGATTTAGTCTTTTAACCTGTTCAGGTCTGTATTGTACTTGACCTTTTGATCTCCTGGGTGTTCAGACTCCTAGCAAGTTAATGCCTTCAGCTGATACTTGTTTCTTAAGGAGACATCTGAATTGTCAAAATTAGGATGCATTATTTATTTATTCATTAATTTTTTTTCATCTTGTGGAAGGCAAATCTGTTCTGTTAACGAAGATCTGTTCTTTTAACCTGCTGGCAACTTTTTTTCTGTGTAGTAAGAAGCAGCAGAGAAAGTCTTCTTCAGAAAAAAACATGAAGAACTGTACAGATGGCACTGAAGCATAACACAAAGGACGGCAAGCACACTATCACTGCTGTTCTACTCCTCTGTTGCTCCTCTTGTTCAGGAGAGTCAGCATGTGATAAAGATATGGGAAGATACAAGTAGTACTCAAACGAGGGTGACACCTTTGCAGTTATCTCAGGGAAGAACCACAAAGCATATGAAGCAGAGGGGGAGCCTTGCAGTTTCAGTTTCATCAGGACAAATACAACAGCTATTGAAAAGAAAAATGAAAGAAGCAACAAGTATTGGCTGGCTTCATCACTGTTTTTTTAATAAATTTCCTGGCATGGAGAGGAAATTGGAATGAGAAAGTAGTAAAGCTTGTTCAGGTAACTGAAAAAAGCTTAAGAAATCTTGGAAGGACTAGTGGACAGAAGTAGACAAATAATTTTTTGCATGGCATTTCTACTTGCATTTTGTTGCAACAGTTCTTAAGCAAAGTGCAAGAGAGTTTTTATTGTCATATCAGATTTACATGGTAAAATTTAATGTAGTACTTTAAATACTGGAAGTGTCAATAAAATGTCAAATTATACTTACTTCAGTCCTAAATGGTTATAAAAATGCAATCCAAATTTACAATCATTTAGTCTTTCTTCCCCTCCGCCTCTCCTTTTTTTTCTCAGTAAAGCTCATTATATAGATTGTTTGGGAGGAGCTTTTTTTTTTTTCTGCTTGAAGTCGGGTGATTCATTGGGGTTTACATCACCACTGAAATGTTCTTCCCTTAGAAATCAATGGTGGAGGACTGGAGTGGGGACCCAACTTTTTAATTATGGTTCGAAGTAATGTAATTGTGGATTTTAATGGCTCATACATCTCTTTGACAGATCATCTGAGTTTGTTGAAAGTTTTGAAAGCAATGAAATCAATTTCTTGGACAGTTAGCTAGCAAAAAGAGAAAGTATTGATGTTAATTGCAGTGTAGACATAATATCACCTAATACCTTTGTATTTTTGTGAGATGTTTTACACATTGACATTCTGTCCAGGAGTGCGGCAAAGGGGAGCATAAGAAAAGATGCCTGCTGCTCCTTCTATTCAGTGATATTTTATATTCCTGGTGCCTCAGTGAGCATAACAGCTCTGATTGCATGATAAATTCAGCATTGCCAGCCCTGGCTATGTAGAGAATGAGTCTGTGAAGATTTCTGAAGGTTAGGATACGTTGGCTAACAATACAGGGTATCAGAGTCACAGCACCTTATTCCAACATTTAGTGTGCTCTTATCCAGTATTCTGCAATAAGTATTTGTCTCAAGCCAATAGCAAAAATTTAGGAAGTCTGCTTAGCCAACAGAGAGTTATAGTAAATAATTTAACAGTCCTTTCAGGCTTCAGATGTCCATTAGCCTCTGGCTTAAGAAATCATCACCCATATAAAGATTAAACAAGGTTTTTTTAAATGCAATAAACATCTTTCCCAGAAGCTTTGATTGAAAGTATCTGTAAACATCATGGCTTCAATATTAATAGTCACTGCTGATGTTGGTTAGGCTAATTCTCAGTGATGCTAACCAAACTCATTTCATTTATTGTCCAGGTTATTCTACCACCCTGCAAGCAAGTGCCTGTGCCTATTAACATCCTTTTCATTAGTGATTTTATGATTCATGTGAAATACAAAACAACAGGACAAAACACAACTTGGAAAGAAAGAGATTTACCTCATTTACTAAGATGTTACCGACATGCATTACAGTTTTGTTCTGTCTGATTAGTTGTTAAAGTTATCAAAAAACTTGGCCTGAGCCTGTTCTCAAGAATAAGCACAAATCAGGAGGAACCAAATTATATGGAGTTGTTCCCTTGTTTCTAAGGGGAAAAACAGGAAATAAAATGGAAAATAGCAAATACATGTTACTGGAAATGTTAAGTTACATTTTTTCCTAAAAAGACCCTCAGGAAAAAAAAAACAAATCCAGCAACAACAACAATGCATTCTTTGTGAAAGACACAGAATAACCATATGTAAGCAATGGAGAATGGCAGGCAGAATAAAGATTTCCCAAGGAAATCCTTGTGCAAGGAGCTCCATAGATATTTCAAGAGGAAGGTAGGATTCACCCAAAACTATAAGTAAAATAAAATCCAACTTCAAAAAAGCCTTCCTAAGATGACAGAATAGCTTCCTGAAGTGACTTAATTCTTCAACATTGACCCTTAAGAACTAGGAAGAGTTCAACTACGTAAGATTAAAATGATCTCTGAAGTATTCATTGAAGTGACACCACACCTGTAACTAAAGACCAGCCCTGACATCCCAAAACGAAGGGAGTGAGAACGGACACAATGTTAAATACTACAGTGATCTTCGCTGCCATTGTCGGGGTAACTTCACTTGACAAGATGTTCAGTGTCATTTGGGACAAAAATGTTGTGTGACTGTAGAGAGGGAAATTGCCCATGAAATTTGACAGTGAAAGCACAAGGAAGTCATGTGACTTTTTAACATAACACAGTGCTCACAGATGAAGCAGGAGAGAGTCGTCAGCCTCTTTAATCTTCTGCTGCTTCTTGGCACTAAAGCCACAGCGAAGAAGTGTCTGCCAACCCCGGCAGCTAAAGGGGTTTGTGGCAGTTTATCTGCCCCTCACTCTGAATGTATCAACTGCTTCTCATATCAGGCAGAATTGCCCGACACATGGTCACAGGTGTTAGTGGCTTTCTGGTGTCAGATCAATAGCACAGCATCGCTTTGGAGTGACAGCTCAATTGGAGAAGAATTCTAGCATCCACATTTCAGAAGCAAAGACAAATCCTGCAGTAGAGAGCCACAGGAATGACCCTTGAAAGAATTAAACGGTGTTTGTCAAAGATAGCTCAGATTTTCTCAGGGATTAACTTTGAGCATCTGGTTTATAGGGTGTGCCAGGAAACTGTGACAACTTAGAAACTATTACAATTTTATTTCTCTTTTTGCTCCTCAAAAAAACCCTCATTTTTGAACCTTAAGGTGCACGGGACAAACCCCATCAGATAATTAGACACAAAGCAATCTCTGTTTTGCTTCAGTTGGATAAAAGTCTGACTTCTGGTGTGATACTGCTTTAGGATGCATGACTGCATTGTTCCAGAGATAAAAGTTCTGCAGTAATTCTCTCATAACAGGTAATTACACAAATATATATATACATACATACTAAAATATGTTCATGGCTGCATGTCAACTCAATAAACAAATAAGTAGTGGTGTTGTCTTTGAGAAATCTTTGCAAAACCCATACTAGGAAAGCCTGTACCTCCGTAAGGGAATATTAGGGGTCAAGTGAAGCTTCCAGGCCTTTAGATCTGGCAACATCCCTGTGTTTCAGTCTTACAGCCTTGGAAGTCTCAATGTCCAAGCTTATATCAGTTCCAAGCAGATCCAGTTATATTTGAGCTAAAAGAGAGAAAGGACAGTTACCACTGTCCAGTCGTTAGCCTTGAGCATTTACAATTTACTTTTCACTGGATAATTAGATTTCTCAGATTGTTTGCAGACTCTCCTGTAAGTTTGATTGGAAGCCCGCATCCTTTTGGAAAGGGGACTTAAATCCACCTACAACTCCTCTTCACATCTGACTGGTGGTGTCAAGGAGACAGGTTGAAATTTCAGGGGTCTCTAATGAAACACCACACTGTGCTTTCAGCCACAAAAAGTAGGACTTTCCTCTCCAAGAGTAGACGCGGAAAGCACAGGTCTGACCTTTCATCAGCTCAGTGATTTCCTCTCCAAATTTAGATGTGGAACTCCAAGGAATATATGACATTGATGTTTGAATAGATCCCAGGCACCATAATTTAACTCTCTCCTGCAGAACCAATTTCTCTTCAACCACCTTTCTGTGTTGTTTTTTGCTTTGGCTGGCAAAGGGAAAAACTTTTGTCAGGAGAGAGGGTGGAGGCCAAAGGTAAAGCTGACGAAGAAGCAACCTTCATAGTCCCTGAAAGGCCACATTATCACTGTGTTGCTCTCTCCTAACAAAAGTCAACCCATTCTTATTTCCTTTTTCTACCGAACAACAAGACCTGATTGCAAATCATGTTTATAGGATGTAAATCAGATTTGGTACATCTCCACCACCTGAAAACTGATCCCAAATTCCCTCCTATTTTGGGCGCGAGATGGTGAGAATCCCCACTGGAGGCTGCTGCTTCTGACCTGCAACTCCAGAGACATCTCTGCAGAGGGAAGCTGTATGTAGCACTGAAAAATGAAAGGCTTTACCCTGGTAACCCAGGAAAAACTCCTGATAACAGCAAACACTTTGGAGAGGACCCTAGGGAATCCTAGGGCCTGTAAAAGCTTTTGTCTAGGGAAAGGAAGCTAATGAAAAAAGGGAAAAGCCATCACCCTTGTGAATACACCAGTACTTTTCGAGCTCTTCAAGAGAAGTCTGTCTGGAAAGACACAAGACGTTAAGATGGGGCAGAACATAAGGCAGGTCTCTTAGGGTCTGTGCCTTGCTCTGCTGTAGACTCACAGCATGATGTTAGACAAGTCTGAATGAGAGTTTTTACAGACAAAATGGTGCCCAGTGTGAACTGCCCAGGTTATAACCATCCTTCTGTTTGAAAACTGCAGTGACACACAGTCCTATAGTTTTCTGCGCTCTGAGTTAGAGGACAGGCAGGCTTGGCTGTGGGATTGTGGTACTGCCTGGGGAGCTACAGCACCTGAGCAGCAAAAGAAAGGTCTTGGAATAAGAAGGAAGGCAAATTACCTGGGAACCTCTGTCCTGGTGAACTTGCAGTGTTTGTACAGATGTCTGGAAATTGAAATGGAATTGTTTTCTGCAGCCAGAATATGTAGAGAAAGAATAGATAGTAGCTAAGTTTGGTGCAATGTACAAACAAACTTTCCAGTTAGTCACAGAAAGCCTAGGAAATACATGTTCTGACAGATTAGAAGTTTCATATTAAGGAGTCTGTCATTATAATGCTGCAGAGAAGACTCCTGAAAGGTTTCAAAAGGCAAACAAGAGCCGATTAGCTTCAATATCAAAGCAGAGTGGCTCATTTAGTCCAATGCTATTGATCTTAAATACAATCTCTGCTTAGACAGACAGCAACTTCAAAAAGAAAAATAACAATAAAAAAAGAGAAAAAACCTCACTCAAAAGCAAATCACAACATGACAATTGTAAAGAAAATGGAAACATCTTATTTCAGTTCTTCCAAGATACATGGGAGAAATGCTGCACATGATTTTGCATCTAAATACACTTTGAATCAAAGTTTTTCATCAACCAGCCAAACAGCATCCTTTTAAAAGTCCAGATAAATAAAAATGCCTCCAATCCGGTCAGCGATAGTAACACCCAGTGGTTCATATAATAGGGGTATTTACTAGATGGGATATTTGAAAAATGCATCTACCTTGACTCCACAGCTCTAGAAAATTCTCAGTAAGATGGATTTGACTATCCTTTTTCTGAGATCAGGTAAAAATGAAACTGAGACTTTGAAGTTAGAGGTTTACTGCCCACATGCTGGCTGAATTTCCAAGGCTGTGAGAAACTTTCCTTTACAAATTCATCCTCCATCGAGCACTCTTTTGAACACTAGGCTCATGTAACTTTGAACTCACATGCTTTTTAAATTTATTCATAGGCAATGTGGATGAAGGGATATGATATGATATGATATGATATGATATGATATGATATGATATGATATGACCTGGATGAAGGGATAGAGGGTACCATCAGCAAGTTTGCTGATGACACAAAACTGGGAGGGGTGCCTGACACACCGGAAGGCTGTGCTGCCATTCAGCATGACCTGGACAGGCTGGAGAGTTGGGCAGAGAGAAACCCCATGAAGTTCAACAAGGGCAAGTGTAGGGTACTGCACCTAGGGAGGAATAACCCCATGCACCAGTACAGGTTAGGGGCTGACCTGCTGGAAAGCAGCTTGGTGGACAGGGACCTGGGAGTCCTGGTGGACAACAGGATGACCATGAGCCAGCAATGTGCCCTTGTGGCCAAGAAGGCCAATGGCATCCTGGGGTGCATCAACAAGAGCGTGGCAAGCAGGTCGTGGGAGGTTATCCTCCCCCTTTACTCTGCCCTGGTGAGGCTGCATCTGGAGTACTGTGTCCAGTTCTGGGCTCCCCAGTTCAAGAAGGACAGGCAACTACTAGAGAGGGTACAGCAAAGGGCTACGAAGATGATTAGGGAACTGGAACATCTTTCTTATGAGGAAAGGCTGAGGGACTTGGGTCTTTTTAGTCTGGAGAAGAGAAGGCTGAGGGGAGATCTCATCAATGCCTATAAATACTTAAAGGGAGGGTACTGGGAAGATGTCACCAGTCTTTTTTCAGTGGTGTCCAGTGATAGGACAAGAGATAACAGGCACAAACTTGAACGTAGGAAGTTCCATCTAAACATAAGGAGGAACTTCATTACTTTGAGGGTGGCAGAGCACTGGAACCGGCTGCCCAGAGAGGTGGTGGAGTGTCCGACTCTGGAGACATTCAAAACCCGCCTGGACACCATCCTGTGCAACCTGCTCTAGGTCACCCTGCTCTGGCAGGTGAGTTGGACTAGATGATCTCCAGAGATCCCTTCCAACCCCTGTGATTCTGTGATTCTGTGATTCTGTAATGTCTTGGCCATGTTTTCATGGTCAGAGATACTAATATTTTTCCTTATGGAGAAAGGTAGGAAACACACAAGATCCAGTTGTACTAGTCCAGAATAACATACTTGGTACGGGTAGGTAAAATGCTTCTTGTAGAGCTCCAACACTATATATTGACTAGGCAATGGCCATTGTTGTGCTTTCTTTGTTTTTCCATGAAAAGTGACTGTATGACTACAGCACACATGAATATGGAGAAATTTGTGCATTAGGATAAGGAAATATGTTTAGGCCACCTGAAAGTGCTATGTCTGCAACAGGGATGGGACCCTTCCAAAAAGACCTGCTAGAAGTGAGATGAGATATCAAGAAAGATAGTAGAGACCAAGGAGTCATCCAGGAATAAGCGCACTAAAGAGACATTTGCTTCTGTGTATAACAAAGAAGTGCAGATGGGGAGACAGAAATAATTATTAAAAAATATTTTGCAGTGAAAAAATAGCACTGCTTATTTGATCTCTGCCTATCAACCATGGTGACAGTTTCATCTGCTTGATATTCTTGGGGGGGACAGTGTAATCTAGAAGACAATATACTGGGTGGGGAATTTGGAGATCTCCCTGCTCTTCCACATCAGCATCCTTATTTTTTTTTCTTCAATGTCTTAATTTCCCCCCAGGGTACTGATCATTTTTGACAAACAGCTTTGAGATCTGATAGTTAGAAATCCTTCTTCATAACCAGGTAAGGGCCACTTCAGAACAACACAATCAAGATGTAAGTGGAGCTTTCCCCACACTTTTTCAATGATCTATCTTTTCCTCTCTTCTGAAGGATGAGCTACTATAAAGCAAAGAAGATCAGTTAGATTCAATCCTTGCCTGCTCTGGCCATTCTGACAAAACAGACTGCCACCTACAGTGAATTATCTGGATATTTGGAAAGGAAATATATGCAAAAAGATGTACCAGTGGAGGAGAGGATGACATTGTGACCCAGGCAATTGTTGGCTGGAAAACAGCAACTTATTTTATACATAGCGAAGTCTTGAAGAGGTATTAGGTTATGTGCTCTGAGTCAAGAAAATAATTAAGTACAGGAATGAATGCTCTGTTGAATTGAAAATATGTATTTTTTTGAATCAGTATCAGCTGGAGACAAATTTCAATTCGCTTTCTTGATGTTCAAGGCTGTGGTAAAGTCCTGCTTCAATGCAGCAGCGTACAAATGGCATCAAATCTGAATGTGACCTTTTGATACTATATATTCTCTGTAGCACAGATGTTGCTCTTGACCAAGTTTAGAGAAACCCTATGCGGTTGCATGAGGAGTAGTTGAGTCGATAAGGGCAGAAAGATGACCTCACATAAAATACCTGTTTTCTTTGTCCCACTCAGCTGAATCAGTGCAAGTCCCCTTAAGCAAAGAGATTTAAACTGTTTGGGCAACACTGGTGGAATAGAAAGACTCTCATTGCAGGATTAGAAATGATTAATTTTTTGAATGTCTTTCAGACTTCCAGAGGAAAAACCCCAGCATTCACATTTATACCCCAAATGATCTGTAAATACATAATACACACGAAAAAACCTTTCTCCTTTAAACAAAAGCCTGCAAAGTTTTGCAGCCAAGTGTTTTTGAATTAACAGGTGATTGTTTTACAACCAGAAGGCAGAGTATGAGAATAATAAATGAATGGCTACAGCTACAGGAAAGGAGATGGGAAAAGTGTCTAACTGCCTCTGTATGGCATGTGCGTACGTCTGTGCTTAAAGCTGCACCGCATTGACTGGGCTGTTGATGAAAGACGAGTTTTTTGCAGTGAGGAATTAAAGACAGGCAGATGCAATGTTTGCTGCTTTGACTACCAAATCTTCTAGCCTGCTGTTAGTCCAAGAAGACCACTTGGCTTGGGCGGATGTCTGACCCTGACCCATGTTAAATAAGTAGACAAATAGTAATTTTAACAACTCCTTCTAGGACCTTTCCAAAACACCCTTCTCCTCTAACATTTTTTTTCTTCTCTTCCTTTCTCTCACTGGTGTTATTAGCATTTTGAGTTTTAAATTAGTAAAGAAAACACTTTTAGGAATTACATACCTGCTAAATTAATCAGAAATGTGCATAAGTCTTGCAGCTGCTTATACAGGTTATCACTGTACATTTGAAATATGCATGCATAATTTTACCGTCTCATCTTTCTCCAGAAGCTCCCAGTGTTTATATATCTGTTCTTTCTTGCCAAAAAAAGAGTCAGACTTAGGCTTAAGGGTTAAAATTATTAGGCATTTCTATACTGCTCTCCTTTCCCGTGAAAGTCTGTGCAACGTCACATATTTTCAAACCATTAATGTTTTGCAAATGTTAATGGCTTTCTTGAGAAGTTAGTAAACTGAGGTACTATTGCCAGGTGGATCCCAAACCATTGGTTTCTTTTCCAGCAAAGGATTCAAATATAGAAGAATTCAAATATGGAAGGTTGACCATGAGCCAGCAATGTGCCCTTGTGGTTAAGAAGGCCATTGGTCTCCTGGGGTGCATTAAAAAGAGTGTGGCCAGCAGGTCGCGGAAGGTCATCCTCCCCCTCTACTATGCCCTGGTGAGGCCACATCTGGAGTACTGGGTCCAGTTCTGGGCTCCCCAGTTCAAGAAGGACAGGGAACTGCTGGAGAGAGTCCAGCAGAGGGCTACAAAGATGATCAAGGGACCGAAGCACCTCTCTCATGAGGAAAGGCGGAGAGAGCTGCGTCTGTTTAGCCTGGAGAAGAGAAGGCTGAGAGGGGCTTTTATAGATGCTTATAAAAATCGAAAGAGCAGGTGTCAAGAGGATGGGACCAGATTTTTCAGTGCTGTCCAGCGACAGGACAAGGGGCAACAGGCACAAACTGGAACACAGGAAGTTCCCTCTGAATGTGAGGAAAAACTTTACTTTGAGGGGGACAAAGCACTGGAACAGGCTGCCCAGAGAGGTTGTGGAGTCTCCTTCTCTGGAGACATTCCAAACCCGCCTGGACGCCATCCTATACAACCTGCTCTAGGTGAACCTGCTTTAGCTGGGGGGTTGGACTAGATGTTCTCCAAAGGTCCCTTCCAACCCCTACCACTCTGTGATTCAGTCATTGTGTGATAGTTTTGAGTAGCTGAGGACAAAAGGATAATTATTTCTTCTCTGTCCTTTTTAGCAATACTACCATGTTGTTGTGGTTTGGGCCCAATCAGGCAGCACAACAGATGCTCTCTCTCTCTCCTGCTCTGCTTCAAAGGGACATACACGCACACAGACATACTAATGTACTTAAAAGTGAATGTTTTATTCAATTATTTGACCAGGACCCATCTTTAACTCACAGAGTGTTCATGCTTTCCACATGAATTTAACACCACTTGCTTGGACTGAATATAGTGTCCTTAAATGTTATTTTTCCATTCTCCTTAGACTTCCCAACAACTTTGCTCATAATATTGTTGCATTTATGAAAATCTACAATGAAAATTTATGTGTAGGAATCCCAAGGATCCTGCTAAATAAGGAGATACATTTTAATTAAAGACTTTAAATTGTTCTCCGAAATACTCAAGCTGTTCTTTTTTCTTTTTTTTTTTGTATTAAAATTTTCGATAAAGAACTATTATCCTTCAATAAAAACTGCTTCACTCTGGGGCTCATATTACTCTGTCAGTCATTCTTCAGACAAAGCAAAATGTTCAGCTTCTTACATGATATTTCGAAATGGAAAATAGGCATCTTTCAACTCAGAGGGAGCCAAAAATATATGTAATTGTTGAAATCTATGTTACTATAGTGTGTATGCAGTTCCAGTATGAAAGAATACTGTGTGAATAGAAGTACAATGAAGGGAGCTACGTGTGAAAAGCCCTTTGTCCTGAGGTATTGGTTAAAGGTAAAGAGAAAAAGAATATAGAAATAATAATAATCATTAAAAATGAAGACACCTTGCTCAAATGGAGGCTCCTGTTTATTTCTCAGGTGCCACAGAATAGACCAATCCAGTATTATTACCTAAAACAATAGAGAATTCACATTCTTATCTAGGCAGGCAACTGGCATTTGACTAGTTCAAGTTGAAGCTAAACGTAAGAAGTGCTTCTGGCAAAAAAAACCATTAAGACATGTTAACTCCAACAGTTGTACAGATGCCTACAGGCACTTCTGCATAACCAAGCTTTAATGGAGATGTTAATGATATTTGCTGAGCGTTTGCTGTGTAAAAGTTACACACTGAGTCAGGAGAGGGATGAGAGGGGTTTCTATAACCCTAAGGTTATATGTTGATGATCTTGCAGTTACAGACTGAAAAAATGCATACAACTCGGTTTAATGACCCCCTTGGTTTAATAATGTAGCATATCATTGTTGGTAGACATGAAACATCTGTTACTATCACATATCATAGATTTTGTAGTGGTAAAGAAATAAAGAAACAGATGGGTTCCCTAATGCCAATGGTGTTAGTGTTTATTTAGAAACCACATATTGAATCACAGGCAATCTTTCCTTTTTCTTCCCCTCCCTCCAGCGGCAGGGATAGCTCTGTTAATTTCATCAGCAGCATGAAGCCTTTTCCAAATGGGGGATGACTGGATTCTAGACACTCCACTGGATTTGGATGTCACCAAAAAAAAAAAAAAAAAGAAAAGGTTAATTTCCAGGAAAGAGGGAGGTTTTATTTTGGGGAGTTTGAAGACTGTGCCTACTGTGAAAACCTTAATTTTATAGCAGTTTAGACCTTTACATATCCAAGTTAATCTGACTACCAAGGTACCAGTAGCCATGACAACACGGACTGCATGGTGGATCAGATTTCCGACTCCACGCCAAGGAACCCCAAAGGGTTTGCATGGTATCTGCTTGTGTGCTGGTGGTGTGACTCAGTGTTCATCAACTCCCAAACTAGGTGGTATACAGCAAGTTCAGGTCCACCTGTGTGCGAGGCAAAATTCTCTCTAAGATTAAGATTGCTATTTCAGCTAGCTATTATCACTGCTCTTTATGATGCTTGCCAGAAATAATTTTTTTTATTTATTTGTAAAGTTTATTTTTCCTGGAAAAGTCAGTTCTTCCTCAAGTTTTGACAGTCTTGCTTTCCCATAAGATACTCACCTTCTCCTCTGCCAGTCTCTAGCTAAATTTAACAACTGCTGAATAGCTAAAATCTTCCTTGTGCATGTTTCTGTAGCATATGAGAAATTTAAGATTTGGATGCCACCATCACTGAATCGTCGTATCAAGTGACATCAGATCCCTAATATTTTATCAGCTATCCAAAGAGACTTGTATTTCACTTCATGATGTGGCAGGAATTTGAAGAGAAAATGTCTCAAGATGTCTGAAATTACATTACCACCATGGAGACTAACCTGGGAATTGTATGTGGAGACGGCATTTACCTTTGCATCTTTCAGCTCCGAAAGGAAAAATGCATTTACTACCTCTATTTAAAAGTAATCTTATCTCTCACTGTTCATCCTTTTTGGGTTTTTAGTTTCATCAGAATTGCTGTTATTTATCAAATTCTTGGCTGCATCTCACACTTGTAATTAAATTTGAGGTTCCTCTTGTCCGGAAACCAACAGAGAATAGTTAAATGGGGCTTCTATAGTGACTGATGCAAAACAGCTGTATTCATGATGAAATACAATTAAAAATTCAATATATCTTATCTGCTTCAGCCAGTGATTCAGTTGGAACAAGTCAGTTGCTGCTGTCAAGTGTGTCCTTGTAAACAGGTATTCAGAAAAGTAACTCTGCCTGTGCTGAATTGTGTTGCTTTTCTTAAAAAAGACCAAACAAAGAGAGAACGGATCAAGGTCCAAGATGTATAACTTTGTGTATTTTAATTCTATATAACAGAACCGGGTTTTTTTTTGCAGTCTGTGAAGCTAAACTGATTTATGCCACTTGAGTTTCTGTCCCACAAACTGTTGGAGCAACAAACAAACATTTGTTTCCAAGTCAGACAAAGACTGTCAAGTTATGCGTACTCATATACAATATATATGTCAGGCTTAGAAAACAGAAATCAACACAAATCAAAGCAGCAACTAGAAAAAAATTACAATGTGCTTTTTCTGTCAACATACGATAGTCCATTCCTCTCAGCAAACAAGGGAAGATGGTTGATTGTATGGGAGGAATTAATCATAACCACAAGTATGTATCTTTTAGTCCATGGTAACTGACAGTGGCTAAATAGATTTCTAAGCCTTCACCAAAGAAAGTATGAACAGAAAATCCTATGGGGAGCTTGGAAACACTAGAAGAAATGAATAAAATATGTTTCTATTTCCCACTGAATCAACCCACATGCTTTCTCTCTCCTTTATCTGTACTTTTTTATTGGCTACCTTAAGGGAACCTTTTGCCATTCTTGGGAAAGGAGGAAGGAATTCTCTTGAAAATGCAGGACTAACCTTTTCTGTAAATGTGGTGGGAGATGATAGATATGTGAAACTGCTTTACAATCTCTATTGGAGCATTTAGAAAAAATAACAATGACATTGAGTTGGAGCTGTCTGCCTAAAAGTTAAACATCTAGCTTACGGGAGTCTTATATGTGCCATCATACATAGTCATGGAGCGACTGGCACCGCCAGCAAGAGGTTGATTCCACCCTACAATAGATACTTAAAACAAATGGGAGAAATGGCCCTCTGGAGATACCTGTGTTTTGCCGTGAATAACAATGCAGCCTAAGCATCTAACTTTTAGCTAAGTGAAATTAAATTCACGCATACTGTGTAGAAACCAGCATAAAAAATTCCCTGTATAAGCCTACAATCCACAGTTTTGTTATTCACTGCAGCCAAGGGATAGCTATCAAATATCCATGGGAAATGAGAGCCTCTAAGGTGAGGGAGTTACAGGACTCGGCCCCAAAATGGGAGAGACAAAAGATAAGCACTGGCAGTTGGCTGACCAGTGCTCTTCTTCCTCTCACTAGGTGCTGGGGCAGGCAGTTTTCCTCCAGTAGAAAATCGCCCTACCATCCCTACACCACTTACACACGCTCCCACTTTATGGTCAGTGAAGGCAACTTGGGACTTGGGATATGAAGTCTCAACTTGAGACTAATGTTTGGTGCCTCAGCACTCAGGCAAGCAGGAAAAAACATTCCTCGGCAGTCCTTCGGTACAGGATGATTTTAGTGAGAAATAGGCACCTTTGATTTTAAGTGTCTGGGCTGAGAATAGGAATCCTCAGCTCGGCTTTTGTAATCCATAACAAAGGCAACAAAATATCATCTGCTTTAGTACTAAGGATGGGTCCAGCCTATAATATACCAGTATTTTTTAGCTATTATCACATCCTTCTGAATTGTGAGTTAAGGACTTGAGTAAAAGTCAGAGCTTATTTGATTGCTGTGGCTCCTTCCACATCCATCTCCCTAGCTTTTTGTGCCGAAGAAGTGTTGTCCTTGCTGTGCATTTACAAAAATAACAATATTCCCTTTCACAGACCTTCCCTGTTAAGTCCATGTAGGTATATTAGCTGATGTTGTAAAGGAAGGGTTTCATTAGGTTCACAATTGTGCCTCTAACAAGCTGAGTGTTTATAAATCCCTGTTAAAGCTTTCCTCAGATGTCTGCATGGGGAGAGGGAAGAAGAAAGGGAAAAAAGGAGACGGATCACCTAGGAGGACAACTGGACTGGTGGTGAGACCCACTCTTTACATTCCTTGATTTTCTGCCTCGGGTAACACCTTAGGTAACACATCATCTTCTGCTGTTCCATACCACTAAAACTCAGTGTGCATCTTCCTTAATATTTCACCTAGACTGAACCTAAAAGTGAGTTCCACGTGGTTAATTCTGGTTGCCGTTAAATCTCTTCACTTTGAACATGAATAAAGTCAGCCATTGAAGTTTTCATCAGAAGCTGGGCTTGCAGCTGGCAACACCCTCCCTGTTATGTGTTTCTAATACTAAAACCCATCAACCAGGATTTATATTACAGCCATAGCATTTGTTTCAGTACACTTACATTTGTTATAGTAGGTTTCAGGCAGACAGCACATGAAATAGCTATTTCCAGTGACACCTACAGATGTACAAAATTCAGGCACCACACATGAAGAAACACATGCAAATCTAAACAAGATTTTTCTTCCATTAGAACTATTAATAAGAGAGGAAGATGGGTAGACTCCAGTACTGAAATAGCACCACCTTCATCGAGCTTTGTTTAAGCCCTCCTGACTGCACAGGTATCACTTGTTATAAACACTCCTTCTTGTTGCTCTTGGTGAATTTGCTCCAAGTTGTTTTTTATTTTTGAACTCTGATTCAGAAAAGGAAGTTTCCAGAAACAGTCTGACTTTAGAAACTGTTCAATTTTTAAAAAAAACCCAAACCAAAGTGGTGGTCAAGTTTTAGATCTAGTTATGGCGAGTACCTAGCAACAGTTTTGCAAGATTCTTTTTTTCCATCATGTTTAATTTTATTCTGAAGGACAGGGGTAGAAGAGAGAAAAGGCTTTCTAATTCATGTAAACCAGGTGACAATTTGTCTTTTTCCTCATGACCATGGTTATATCCTGACCTGGTACTGGACTGGATCACAAAAGTGGCATCTTCATGGGATTTTTTATAAATCTGTTTAATAAAAAAATTTCAGCTCAATAACAAGTTTTGTTCTAATTATTTCAGAGTTTGAAATTCTGTTTTCAACCTATTGCATTACAAAAATGCAAGTAATTTCCAAAATAGCTTTGGACAGAAAAATCCCTAGACATTCTCATTTCTGAAATGTAAAAATAGCAAGTTCTAACTTCATAACCTTCCTTGAAAGTCTGGTGTCAAATGGCTTTTGCTTTGAAAAATTTGCTTTTCACTGAACTGAGATTTTTCAAGAAAAGAAAATATTGACCATATTATTCTTTCCAAGGTCTCAAAGGAGATGGAAATTTATCTGTTGAGCCCTGGATAAATGTCTGTAACTCCTTTCCTATTAAAACCACAGAACCCACATTTCAGACTAAGGGATGTGAGCGTCTCCTTTCATTCTCCTCTGGTTGTCTATAGTATACATAGGGCAGAAAGCATCACTCCTTGGTTTACTTTCTGTTTGTGAACAATTACATGTATGGACTACATAATTTAACTTATGCAGAACAATCTGCATCAGTCAGAGAGGAAACAAAATACTGCCATCTCCCATCTGATAATGCAAGATGACTTACACGTACCCAGGGAATAAAGGCAAACTTTAGATATGATAGAGGAGAATCTCCCAGTGGTTCTTTGTGTACTCCAGAGACAATTCAGCAATACCCAAAGTGCATTTCCCAGGGATCAAAGCAATGCCAAAATATAAATATGATTATCTCACCAAATAATATTACTGAGCATGAATGTTCATAAGCCCAGTGGTGCTGTCTTAACTATGTGTGTGAAAATAAAAAAAATAATTCCATTGTGAATATATTGTCAAGTTGTACTTCTGTTAATAAAAACATATACCAGCAGAGTGGCTTTTCAGATTGGAAAATTTTTTGCCTTTACTAATATCTAATTGATTTTGTCAGCTGTGGCTAGTGGATTGGATGTAAAGAATATAACGCTACAGGGAAACTCCTTGATCAAGTCTTAAAACAAATGAATCATTCCTTGAGGGATACTGAAAAAATAATTTGAGATTTGCCTTTGCCCTGGAAAGCCGCGTTGCTGTACCAGCAACTATACCTCTGTTCCAACAATTATTTCAAATTGCGACAAAGAAGAAGTATCAAGTTAAACAAATAAAATGAGATCCTTTTAGCCGAGGTGCAACTTTTATTTCTGGGAGAAGTGAAGAAATCAGAACTATTTGATTATTCATCTCAAAGTTTGAGTGGTGCCTACCTGGTGCATGGCTGCAGCTCGCAGATTCAGAAACAGGAGCTGATTTTTAAGCAGTGAAAGTTAGTAAAAACCAAACAAGCAAAGAGCAACAACAACAACAACAACAAAACATGCAGAAAAAAGCAAACCCTCCTGTGCCAGATAACAGGCTGCAGCTAAACCCTGCTAAGCTCATTTTCAGTTTTGCTTCACAGACCTTGATTCAGATTATAGCACTTCAGGGACCTTAGGAGGTATTGATTTTGGAAGCCACTAAGTTTCTCTGGGGCTCTTGAGAGAAAGAGAACCGAGTCAATACAGAGTCCTCACTGGAGTAACGGAATAAAGCACGTTGAGTTAGCATGAGTAGCTTTTGCCTTGTTGCAGCCAGTAACTAACTGCTTGACAAGGAAAGATTTATAGTAAATAAAATACAGTATTGGAAGAAAGAACTGATGATGCAGATCGTCAAAAATATTATGCTGAATTCTTGGTAAGAAGGATGTGACTGTGCCAGTAGCAGAGTGGTGAGGCCTAGTTTCTTTTAGACTCTGTCTTTCAAGTCATCTTAAAGTCTGAACAGAAGTGTCCAAACCCCTTGGCATTCTGGTGAGAACAGGGTGTTTCGAAACCAGAAAATTTCCATAATTTTTGTCACATCCATTGAAACAAAAAAATCAGCTTCCTTCATTGTTCAGAAAGTCATGTTTTTCAAACAGAGAAGCAGGATATGCAAAGTACAGAAAATTAGGACATAAATGTTTGCTTCCGATTCTTTCAGATTTTGGCAGTAGTCATATCAGCTGTTAATTGATGATGGGGCTTGAACCAGAACCGGTGTCTCATACAGTCTTCTGCCTCCTACATCAGACCTTTGAAAACTCAAGTTCTGGGGCCATACCTGGATTCCGAGGTTTAGGCATTAGTGAAGTAACTTTATCTCTAGACAGGGACATGATCCTGGAGAAGGGAGCTATGACACTTTCCTAGTTAACTCCCAGGTCTCCGTACCTCCTTACTACATCTTCATAGCTTGCCTCAATAAAGCTGCAAAAGCATTACTCTCAGTAGCTTCACTCTTCGTCCCTGCACTTGGTGCACCCTTGGTGCATTGACTGTCTCTGACTACATACTTTAAAAAGTGAGGCAATACTTATGTTTGGTGACTCTCAGAATGAATGTACACTGATGGTCATGGTGGTCAAGCACAGCCTCCAAAAGAACTTTGTCTCATGAGTTTGTGTCTGATCTCTTTCTACTTAATGCAACTTGAAAATCTACATGTGTTAGATTAATACTTTAAAATTACATTTGGAGATGCCTCAGTGAATTCTAGCAGAAAAAATGCAAATAAATGTAGATTTCTGTTATTATCAGCTTCATCAAAGCAAACAAGCAGCAGCCGGGCCATTATTAGACTTTGATAAGAGTGCATATTGAATGATTTCCCTAAGGGATTCTGTAAAACTCATCTCATTCCATTTCCTTTTAGATAATAATATCAATTGTTTCATACAGGAACACCTGCACACAGTGTTGTCTGACCTATTTATTTATTTATTTTATTTCTTGAAGGGGAAAAATGCAAGAACTGTTCTTTTTCAGTTCTGTATTGTAATTTCAAAATGTAAGAAAGAGGCTTGAGTGAAGGTATTCAGACAGAAGCTGAGGAAAGTAGTGTTGCAAATGCATAATCATGCATTAATAAAATAATGGCTCTGAAAAGAGAACGTTTTACTGCCAGAGATAAAGAGAAGACTGAAAAGAAAGAGAAGCAGGAAAATGAGAGTGCCTAAAAACATGAATTTCTTTCTTGAGAACCAATAAAATGAGGAAATTTGCTATGAAGAAATAACTTCCATGGCTTATAATACTGCAGTAGCATTTGGCAAGTAATCAAAGTTGATTTTCTTTCCATTCAAAGCCTTCATCAGAATTATTTTTTTTTGTAATATCTGTATATATATGAAGCTCAGATGTGTTTATAACTCTATTTCAGTGCTGAAAAAACTTGTCTTGAATAATACTGTACAAGGTCACCCATGAAAAAAAAGATTCCTGGAAACAATCATATCCCTGTCTGTAAAAGGAATTCTGTGTGCATTTTATGATTGATATTAAGAAAATTCTCAGCTTTGTAGAAAATATCCTTGCAAAAGAATCTGTTTGCACAATGAGTGTTTATCTCCACAATGGATTTGTGAGGAATTCCAGGGGATTATTTACTGTGAGTAACAGATCCAGTCCAACCCTCTGATACTGATTTACCTTTATACTCTCTGGCAGACTCATGGTCAAGTTGGTTGGTGGGACTTCTAGCAAACAGTACTTGGCTGGTGGGGTTTCTGGCAAACAGTACTTGGACTGTATTAAAATTACTAACAATAATTGGCAATATAGCCATTTCCTGTTGCACCTAATGGGAAAGGTGCAAACATTTGCAAAGTCTTTGCTCTATTAGATGGAGAAAATTAGAGAAAAAACTTGTGATCGCAGAACAGAGAGCTGGAAAGACATCACAGAATCCAAGGCTCTTAGACATCTTAACCAAGAAGTAATTGATTCCCATTCAGAAATTTATTAAAGCTTCACCTTAAAGTTGACTGACTGTCTTACCTTCCTCTGATTCCAAGTCTCCCTCACCAAAATCTGCTCCAGAGTCCCAGTCCAGTAACGGAGAAAAAGTTCCTCTAATTTTGAGTTACTCAAGATAGATTTGTACCCTAAACGGACCACATCTTCTTTAGTGAAAATACTTCTTTTTCTGAGGCAGAGGTGATCTGTAAATGCTTTTAGTACTGCCAGAGAACATAATGGGAAATGGTCACAAACTGCAGTTAGAGAGGTTCAGGCTGGACATTAAGAAAGCATTTTCCTGAGTGTATTGGCAATGGCCACCAGAGGTGTGGCACCCCCATCCTAAAAGTTTTTTAAGACTTGTTCGTACACAGCCATGGTTCACCTGCGTTACTGATGGTGACACTACTGACTTAAGCTGGGGCTGGACAAGAGGACCCCCAGCAATGCCTTCCAACAAACGAGTCTATGACTGTTCCCAGATGTTCATCTCAGAGGAATTATTCTACCTTCTCTTGGACTTTGTTCCACCAGATGAAGCAAAGTGAACTTAGTCTCTCTGCTCTCTTTATAACCTCCTCTCTTATACTTGCTTCTGCCTTTCTCTGCTCATTCCCATTTCCCTTAGAATCATAAAATCATAGAATTACCTAGGTCAGGAGAGACCTTTAAGATCATCGAGTCCAACCATAAACCTAACACTGCCAAAACTACCACTAAGCCATGTCCCTCAGCACCACATCTACCTGTCTTTTGAATACATCCAGGGATGGTGTTTCCACCACTTCCCTGGGCAGCCTGTTCCAATGCTTGATAACCCTTTCGGTGAAGAAATTTTTCCTAATAGTCAATCTAAACCTCCCCTGACGCAACTTGAGGTCATTTCCTCTCGTCTTATTGCTTGTTACTTGGGAGAAGAGATCGACCACCACCTTGCTACAACCTCGTTTCATGTAGTTGTAGAAAGCGATAAGGTCTCCTCTCAGTCTCCTTTTCTCCAGGCTAAACAACCCCAGATGCCTCTGCTGCTCATTGTAAGACTTGTTTTCTATGCCCTCCACCAGCTTCGTTGCGCTTCTATAACTGTAGTCCAGTGCGAATGAGGTTTCTGGGATACAGCTGACATGTCTATGCGGTTTATCCGATGTCTTTTCCAGAGATATTAAATACTTCCTTGTGTTTCTCCTGGATGAATCTCACTTTATATACCCAAATTAGTATTTGTCTTTTTCTTGGTCACACCAACCCAGTGGCTCTTGGTCATCCTGTTGTTGACTCATTTGCTTAAATACTACTTTTCCTCTGGCATTTCCTAATGAGGATTTGAGAATAAATATGACATATTCTATAATGAACATTGACTATAGTTTCTGGGAACATGTCCTTGAACTTTAGTCGTCTGATTTCAATTAACGCAGACTTTAATGCCATCTCATTCATACTATGTAATATTCAGATTTTATTTAATTTTGTCTAGTGCCTCTAACTCTGTGTCATAGCAAATTTCGTTATCACAGTCTTTTTATGTTAAATTTCTGAAGAAATATCATCCTGATGCCAGTTCTAGGGAATTCCACAAATAACTTCCCTTCAGCTAAATATTTCTTATTTTAACATATGCTGTTGTAATCTCTTCTCTAATCATGACTTGCCTTGTAGTTATTCTACTAATAACAATTTTCTGCAATGTAACTACTATATTCCCGTGCTGCACCATATCAAATGCAGTTCTGAAGTCCGAATAGATTAAACTTACTGTGTCTCCCTTACCTGAAATATAAAGAATGATTCCTTATCAACAGATGAATTACACACTAATAAAAGACAGCAGTATCCCATATTGGGAAATGAAACTAAAAGATCAGGTGCAGATCTGCCTTTCTAATTCTGCACCATACTTTCTTCTGGCTTCCTGGACTTTACAAATGGACCCCTACTTTTCTTTCTGGATTTGAAAGGATGGCTTTTTTTCATATATCAGTAATGATTTTAATTAAACACGTGTCTGCCAAGATCCAGAATGAAACTAGGTAACATACCTTTGATCAAGGAACCTGAAAGTACAGCAAGGTAATTCAGCCATGTGTACTTTTGTTTTCCTTTTGATTTTCCTCTTTGTCTTTTTGATTTTCACCTGAGCAAGGGCTGGTATAAGCTGACCTAAACCATATTTTAAAGACCAAAAAACAGCACTGAAGAGATTGCATATCCACACTTTGTGGATGTTAAGTTGAGATTGCTTATGGCAATCAAGGATCCTCACCCTTATCAGCTTGGACGTGACGTACCATGGGAAGGACTATGGTCCCACAGTATGGAAACCAGAAGAGGAACTTCTGCCAATAACTGTTGCAGATTGCTCAGAGAACATTGCTGTGCTAGACACCATATAAAGAAGTTTGGAGCTCAGATCTTGCTTAGGAGGCCACTAACAGCTCAATTTTATTGTCAAAGCATAGGAATTTGGTGTCACTTAAAATATCCTAGGGTATCATGCCTGGTTCCCAGCTATTGCTCTAGAATGTCACTGCTCTTCTGTGAGTCCTGTGTCATACCTGCCAAACCTGTGTGCATGTGTTAGATAGCCCAGAACATCTCAAATGGCTCTACATGCATTCATTCAGAACACTAAATTGAACCATTACTCTCCTTGTAAAGTACATGTCTTTTACAGATTTATGGGAGTATATGGTGTTTGTTTTACTGGTTGCTCGATGATGTTCACAGAATGACAGTTCCTCTGAGGAAAGAGCTGGAATTCAGTTGAGGATTAAGAACTTTATCCTACATATTAAGTGTGAGCTGATGTCTAACCTGCCGGGACAGTCAATAAAGAACTTGTCATGGAGGCTGGAGAGCTGTTAATTCAGCTCATCAGCCACTGCCTGCTTGAGGGAGACCTGAATCTCCACTGACTGCAGTAGCTATTTAAATACCCGGCCCCAGTGTACACATCCAGATGTAGCTATCTCTATTTAAACACTTTCATCTGGAGTTGATTTCCATCCTAAATGCCTGTTGCCCACAAATGAAGTGCCAGATGCACTGAATAACCTGGGTACTTCCTTCCACTCCCGTGCATCTATTCATTCATCAGTAGAGCATTTGAACAGTTCAGTGCTTCTCTCCAGCCTGGTTTTAAGTGACTTGTTTGATGGAATGTCTAACTTGTGAGACTATTGCATCCTGAAATGGATTTAGTTAGACCCATGCTCATGATACGTAACTGACATTGTCCCTTTGATCAGTGTCAGTCCATTAAACCCATCTATCAGAGATCCCTATGCTGAACGTTACGACTATTGGGAAATTATTAGAATATGATCATAACCAAATAGACATGCCTGCTCCTTTGGGCAATGATATCACGGCCATTTTATGGTCTGACACATCTTGTTTGTCAAAGTGATCCAGCAAGAATTTATAGGAAAGGAAATTAGCTACAGTGTTGTCTTGTACTGTGAATTCATTCATTTGTGGTGCTTTCGCTGATCGCCTGTATTGCTCAGCTGCAGCTGACTAAATGAGACCTTTCAGTGATGCAGCATTCGTAAAGTCATTTGGCCTGTTCTTCAGTATGTGCTTTTTAAAATTGTTATAGTAGATTAACTAACTAATGGTGGCTAGGCAGGAGCATTCATCCTGGGTAGGTTATTTCAGAAGCTGAGTTTTTGCTTCTGCTATTGGGAGCAGCTGGTTCTGTTCATGGTTGGTGAGAGAGGACTGGGCCATTGGGCAGATCCACATTAGGAATGCCAGTGTGGTGATGGTTTTGTATTTACAAAACCGATGTAATGACCTCAGAAAATGCGAGGGCTTTGTGGTTTATAATGGCATGAAAACATCCCATAGCCCTTAGAATTCATGGCTTGGGAACTTCTGAATCAGAGCTATCCTGGAAAATAGTCAATAACTTCTGAAATTGACGAAATGGTTTGATAGGTGATAATGAAAATAGATTTTGTGCATTAGAAATTATTACCAAAAATATTTTTGAAGGATTTAAACTTTCAGAGAATAAACATTTTGTTTCCTGGGGATATTTTGGAGTATTTTTACCTCTCCTTCCCCTTCACTTCCCTCCCTTCCATCTGCCAAGTATAGGGAAGTGCAGAAGTAAAAGGAGAAGTTTTGAGTAATATTAAAATTTAGGCATATAAAGAGTACCTCAACTTGAGAAAGTTAACTTTTTTCTCCATGGACCGGAACATACTTTACAGAGAAAGAAGAAAAAAAGGGGGAAAAAAAAGCATAAAAAATTAAACTGAGCCAAACCCAAAACATTTTAATGAGAAGTTTCAAATTTTTTTCTATTTACAATACCAGCTAAGAGTGGGGACAATGTGTCTATTAAAAGAGGATAAGAACTAAATTCAGTATCTATATGCAGTATAAACAATATTGGAGCATGTAAAAAGCATTATAGTTAAATCTGGTTGCATACTGATTTCCAGTGGTATGTAATTTAGGTCTAATTTCCCATGGAATCATAATTTTTAGTTGTTTAAATCTGGGGATAAGTGATAAAACACTGAACGATTAGATGAAGGCATTCTTGAAACACAGGTTTCCTTTTAAAGTCTTTCACAAAGTACTTTTTCTCCTCCTTTTAGACAGTGAGGAATACTTTCTCATCTGAGAAGATGAAGGTTTTTGAAGGATTTAAAGGATATCTATGCATCAGTCTATCTGTCTGTCTATCTTTCTATCCATCTATCTCTGTCATTCTGCATCACACTCACACTTGGGTGTGAAGCAAGGGGAGGAGGGCTGACAGTGCAGGGAGACACCTTCATTCTGTCACCATATTGTGGGGATCCCAAAACTCCAGTCCTAAGAAGAAGTCACATGGCCTGATGGGACAAATGGAAGTCCACCAGTTGCATCACTGAGAACAGAGTGATATTGCTAACAAAGTGGCATTCAGGCACAGGGTTTCATTTAAGAATTTAAAGCTAAAAAAATCTAAGCTGCATTTAGACATAGGTTTCTGAATTACTCCCTGCCTGGAATAGCAGCAGGGTTCAGGATAGTATGACCTACTCAGTTGTGTATTTGTCTTTTGGAAGTGGGAAGCCTGCAAAGAGGGAGAAAAGTGCCTCAAAGAAAGTAAAAAAATTTGTTAATAGAAAAGGTGCATATGTATGAAGTTTGCCTTCTCCCTAGATTGCAAGGAACAAAACTGCATGAAATACAGTGGCCTCCTAGGAGCTGGATCTTGATGATCATTTAATAAGGAGTCCCCACAAACCACTTTAACAGTATTTTAATTTAATGTACTTAGTGCTTTCATACGTATTGTAAGCAAAGAGAGGTTTTATGACCCAGCTGAATGTGCACTGGGATCCATATTACTGACACTTAGAATATAGGAAACTTGATGCCTTTCTTCAGAGGGCAGCCTTGCTGGGCACACGTACAAGCTATATACAAATAGGCCTCCTGAGTCTCCCACGTGAGCTGATAGGAACAGCTCGCTTCTCTCGGTAAAGAGTTCTTCAAAAGGAGTAGAACATAAAATCTTCATAGAAAACTGAGGTTTTTGGTTCTTTTCTCATCTTGCTTGTCCCTTGCTTGTCACAGCAATGCCACTTGGCCTGGAAGAGGGGAGTGGGCTCACATTTTATCTGCCCTGGAAGTAGCTGCTTGCTGTGCAACATCCCTGTCCTGAAGGAGTTCAGCTGGCTGCAGCTACTTGGTGAGAGAGTAAAAGCATGAAGTTCAAGGGCCTGTGTTATGGAGGAGCACAAACTGAAGACCTTAGTGGTCCCCTTGACTGTGAAATCTGTAGCAAACAAAGAAGAACTTCCAGAAAGAACCTACTCTTGATCTGGAGGCATGTTTATCTAGTGTATCTGTTGTGAGATGTCGGACTATTACAAGAGGCAGCTTATTCCACAGGAAAGAGCTCCTCCCAGGCACATACTGTGATGAACAGAAAGAGTTTGAATTTCCATCTCTTTTCCAGGCTGAGATCACTCCACCTGAAGCTTCTGTGAGTGTGCTTCTGGCACCCCCTTAATTTCCCAATTGTCTTCAGCAAATCATGAAATTGAATAGCAACAGGCCATGCCATAGTCCTATTTCTCATCTATGTGACACTGCAAAGACGATAGCCTCATCCTCACCACCACTGCTGGTTGCTGGGGTCACAGAAAGATCCATTTTACCATCTTGTTTCTAGATGTGCCCTTCCCATCTTATGAAAATTCAGATGCACTTATGCCCTGTGGTAATGTCAGAAAACATTATCCTCTCCCTATATGGAAAGCTGTGACTGCTTTTAACTCCTTCAGACTACTTTCAAGAGCTATCAGCTTGGGGTCCATTACAGGACTGCACCAATGGACTGTGGAAGCTGGGGGTGATGAGCTTCCAAGGTAATTTAGCTGTGCCAAACAATGCAATTGCTTACAACCAAGGTTTGTCAGTCTGCTAACACCTTCACAGTATGAAGCCCAGGCCTTGGCTATGGAGAAAGTGTAACTATTTGTAGCCACAGGCTTCTAGGAGGAATGGAGATATCCTGCAGAGTCACTGTCAAATGGAGAAATGGATTTCCACAGTGCAGTGATAGAGATGTACAGCAAGTTTCAGCAATCTAATTAGTTTCTTGATCAGAGGAAGCCAGCTCTTCAAGGCAAATGAAAAGGTCATTGCAAATCCCAGAGAAGTATTCATGTCTTTTGTCATATTTGCTGACAGATATTTAAATATAACCACTCACTTTTCCTGCAGACATTGTCAGCAGATGCCAGACAGCTGACAAGCAGCAATGAATTTGTATCGCTGCCCTGACATATCAACAATGAGGAAGTGGATAAAACTACTAAGTGTTCTTTTTGTGCTGCTGTGAGGTAGGTCTGGGTCAGCATACACTTACAAGTCTTGGTGATACCTAGAGGACGTAGTGACTTGTCTGAAGACGGTTTAGCCCAGTGAAAAATATTAGCAGGGGAAAGGAAGGGTGTTCTTTCACTGGAGCACTATGAGAGGATGTAGAAGACTAGGCGTCTTCCAGAGACTTTCTGTATGACCTTAGTAAAGTCTTTTAATATGTTTCAGGACTGAAACTTAAACACATATTTACGCAAGGCTTACTTCAGTTACTGAGGATGAGGTGGGTTTACACTCTTCCAATTCTCTGTCTGTCAAATGGGGACAAAAGCACTTCCTTTCCCCACCCTTTCATTATCACTTCATTTAACTGTAAAAGCTTCAAGGTAAGGATAGGTCTGATGCAATTATGATGTGAATGGACAAATTCACATTATAGCACAGGATCCTGAACACAGAAGATGTTAACAGAAGAATGAAAGCTCCATGATTGGAGAACTAACAAATTTTTTTTGCATGTGTAAACTGTGTAACCAGATTCCAGTATTAATCAATATTTTTATAGGAAGACTAGAAAAAGTACTAGCTTCCTCCCTTCAAAGAACCTCTTCCACAGTCAGGATTATGCTGTACCCTCATTCCATGGTGTCATGTTTCCAGCACACTTTCCAACCTAACAGTTAAAAGCATGTGTACTGATAGGCCACATGGATATTTCTCAGAACAGGTATATTGAGTCTTCTTAGAACTGTTTGTTCATAGAGGCTGTGAACAAGAGATTTCTTGCTGGGAAAAGTCTTCAGCAATGAAGTTATGAGCTTGGAGAGAGAGTAGGGGATTTTACTTAAATAGACTTGTATAGTGCAGAAATGTCTTTGTGTGCACTCAGAGACCTGGTGAATCAAATCTCATGCTTCAGAGTATTAGATGATTAATGCATGAATCAGAAAGGAAAGAATCTCACTGTTCATTCACTAATTGGGTAGAAATGTGGGTATGAAAGTATAAGTTACTTTCCTTTGATTGGGAAAGTGATGGAAGCAGGGTGCATAGCATATCCTGTATTCCTGAAGGAATACGAAGCTTATATTGCATTAATGGCATGCATGTGTTAAAACCATAAATACATAACATGATAGGTGCTTTTACATGCTTAAGTGTATCACCCATTAATGATCTCTCTCAAAAACAAAGGTAAGATTTTACTCTACATTGAGTTCCGTGCCCCTCTAGCATGTAAATGTGCAAAACAGATGTGTGAAACATTTTCAGATGTTCAAGAAAAAAGAAAAAGAAAGGAAGACATGAAATAAAAGCAAAGCGAAAGAACACAAATGTTTCCTAGGAAGCACTGAGATGTTTTTTTCCCTTGGTTCTCCAACTCCTGCATACATAGACAATATATAAAATGCTCAGAAGGGAGTGTTGCCTGTTGGTATTTACATCCTTTTGAATAAATCTTCAGACAGAATAAAACTTGTAAGTCTGACCCATTTTAGGCTCCAAGTAGGCCAATGAATTTAATTAATTTAATTAGGGAAGCATGATGTTGGTAGCCTCTCCTTCCCATCAGCACTGTGCAATCTGATGGCTGTGCATAAGTCGCGTAGTGCATTTGTGTCATTCGCATGGTGTCTGTCTCAGCTGCTGGTACTGGTTCATAAAGAAGAACTGCCACTGCTGGTACTGGTTCATAAAGAAGAACTGCCACTTGCAGTGTTTTGCAAGGTGTGTTTGGTGAAAAAAATATAACTGTTGCTTGGGCCAAATTGGGAGCTGAACATGTTCAGTGTTGTTCCTGGCATAACATTTATGTCTCTCTGTGTGTACATATAAACTATGTTCTATCTAGACATGCTGTCTATCCATATGCATGGACGATGGCTTTTGTAGCCTTTACAAATGTTCAAGGAGAAGAAAGTGTTTTTGTATGGATATTGAAGTTCAAATTCATCACAGCAAACTGGGGTGGCTGAATTACAAATCTGAAAGATATGAATATCAAGAGGGATCGTAACTTTCTTAAGATGTGATGCTTCTCCCATTTTTTCTTTCTTTCACTGAATTTCATACTGTATGATTACACAAACTCTAACTCCTTGTGAATAAATTCAGCTTAAGAAATTGGCAGAAGTCTAAGCTGGGGACAGGGAAATTAGCTTTTTCTGAAATAATTTTTCATCTGATCAGTGCTTCACTGATTCACAGCACAGTCACCCAAATGCTTATAGAGGTGTAGGGACAAGGACCATGCATGGAACAGGAGTGAGAAGCCAGAGTTGGGAAAAAGGTAGGAACTGCCTTTTCCAGTGGAAGTGCTGGATTCTCCCATCTTGAACTGACATGGTAGGTAGAGCATCGGCTGGGTCAGCTTAGGTCCTACATGGCATAAGATGGGATGTCATGAGTAGCGGTACTTTTTCTCTCCTGAGTGTACCTGCTTATAGATATGAAAAAAAGACAGGAAGACTTTAGAGTTGTCTGCCCTGAACAGATGATCTCTTTGAAGTGCCTACACTGTGGAAAAACTTGGCTTGATGGGAAAAGCGTCATTTCATAGGTAAGCTTGCCCCAGTCCTCCATTCCAGATCAGAGCCTAACCAGCAAAAGATGTTGTAACCTGGTTGTGATATTCAGTTTCTTGCTTGTATGCTGTAACATATTTTCTTCCTCTGACTTTATAATATACAACACGTGTGCTCCTTTTTGAAGTAGGTGTGATTATTTCACAACTCTATGTATATGGCAACTGAGGGATGTAACTATTATGTGACTTATTCAGGATGTGAATGTGCCTCCAGAAAGCCCCCCCAGGTGCCCCCAGGTGTCCTAGGTATTTGCTTTTGCCAGAGAAGTGCATTTGCTCTGAATCAACTAAGCAAGGAAGTTAGCCTCTTTTCATTAATATACCTGTGGAAAAACTGAAAGAGGGAATATCTGTTCCTAAGTTAGCTTGCTTCGATATAAATTAATGTTCTGAACTCCACAGGAAGAAAAATCATGTCCATTTATGATTTCTCATCCTGACATTTCTCATGTAGCACAATCTAGATTATGGTACTAATGAATTGTGACAAAGCTTTTTTTTTAAACTGAATAAATAAATTAAAAATATAAACCTTCAATTATCCTTTGAATTTCAACTATTATGGCCGGTTTTGCTGATCTTTTGTTCATTTTAGAGGATTGTGCTACTTAGGAAGCAGCATGTGGTTATGTGTTTTGATGGCAGTTTGTTACTTTTGACCATTGCTTTCAAATTATGCTTCATTGTGCCTACCGCAGGGTAATGATGGTGTGTGCTTTATACCAGAGGGGATCCAGTCAAATGTGTTCCTATTTGCAGGACTAGAGTTTGTGTACTCAGGATATAGAAAGTAACATCCAATCCTTTCACTAGCAAGAAAGACAATTAATGTAGGGACTGAGGTTCCAAATCTGATCTCAGTATTAAGTATATCTATTGACTTTAATGGATGAAGAGCTAGAATGAGCTCACCACGTACCTGAAATACTGCTATGGTGCTGAATTACAGGGGAACTTGTCCCGACAAGAAGAACAAGTTGCTGCTCAGAACATTACACTGGGTATGATCAACGTGCTTGGGAGTAGAGGAAAATTGTCATTCGGTTCAATTCAGTCCTCCTAAATCAAACAGAGATTTGATTCCAGGCGTCATTGTCAGTAGTTTAAAGAGGGAAAGCAGATGTAACAATAAGATGGATAAATTTCATAGGCATTATTGTTGCAGGAAAAATGTTTAATTTCATTTCCAGCTAAATAAATTCACATATCTCTTAGCCTTAACTTCTAACAATGGACTCAGGTTTTAGAGAACAGCTTCCCATCTTCCAAGTGAAAATGATACCTGTACAAATAACTGACTTTCAGATTGATAAGATGAACAAAATTGAAGAAAAGAAAGATATATTTTTGCTGGTCAAATAGAAACACTATTTCTGTGGAGTGTTTTAAATTTATCTTGAATGAAAAAGTTATATATATATATATGCATATTTTCATACAGGGTTGCGCTGAGTGCTTTCTTGGACTGGAGATAAGTTTTTAGCTCTTTTACTTTTTGCCATTAATATCAAAGGAAACAAAATGAAAGTATAATGTTAAAAAATGTCAGTCTAAACAGAAACAATAAAAGAAAATGTTGTTCAATGATCAGTGAAATGTTTTGACTTCTTTCAAATGTCCCTTTTGAAGTATTTACATTTTTAGTGAAGCAATTCAGTGAAATGAATATAAATCCACTAACCTCTACTTTTTACTTCAATCTGAATTTTCAGGCAAAAAGTAGAATTATTCTAAAAATGGCATCCACTTAAACTGTCTTAACCTTACTAGTCCTAGGAAGGTTTCTCACATGCACTTTAATTCTAGAAGTCTCTCCCTTGTTTTTTGAGCAATAACTGCAAAAGCAGGTGACTCAGTCACTGCCCCTGTCCTAGGCTCACTTAGGAAATTGTTTCTGTTCCTTTAACATTTGCTTGCCCTCAGTAATGTCCAGCAGTACCATAAGACATATATACATATGCATGCACCTGCAGTAAGAAGCAAGAAGCAAGGCAAAAATCCTGACTTCATACAGTGTAGAGCTCTCTTTTCATTCCCATTTATGCTGCACTTATCTCCATGGGCATCTAAGTGCAGCTCCAGTTCATTGTTCATCAATGAACGCCCAAATACTTGTAAACCTATAAAACGTAGTGCGTTTCCCTCTCTTTTAATGGAACCATGGCTGTAATGTCATAGTCCCATGGTTTCTTCTCCTAGTGCTGTCCTTAAAGCTTTTCAGTTAAAAGAGATGATTTACCCTTCATAGCTACTGATGACATAAGTTTTGTGTGAAACAGTATTTTCAACATATATTTCACAGTCAAGCTGGCAAAAGAAGGTTATGGTGACCAGAACAGAAGCAGCATTTCTCTGCTTTTGGGATCCTCTTCTGCAAGGATGCACACTATGGGCAATTGCCTGTTATATGCAAGCCAAATCCTACAGTCTTGACTGATCAAAGAACGACTAATACCACTGGGACCTGCATAGTTGCTTCAATAGCCTCCACAGCCCAGATTTTTAGAGCTATTTAACTATGTAACGATGCAGGTAGATGCCTAGAGATTTTCTAAAGCACCTAAGCAGATTAGGTCCTTAACGACGTGCTGCTGCAGCGGGCCCAGGATTTCACTCAACATCTTCCAGGTGAAACTATGCCAGATGTGGGAATGAGGGATTTTTCAAAATAGAAATGCTGTACTTTGAACATCATTGCCAAGCTGTTTCCAACTTCCCACACATACTGTGCTGATTTGGGAGCATAGGCATTTCCTTCTGCTGCAGAGTAGGTTATGAACACCACAGTTTACCCAGGCAGCCTTTTTGAGGTGGAAGAAGAGGATTTCTGTTTAAACGGAAAAAAACCCAAAACCCCAAAGAAAAACAACTTAGAAGGTAAAATAACATGGGGCATTTAAATTCTATAAAAAATCAGGGACATGGATTTTTTGGTTGTTTTTCTTTAAATATCTATATTCTGCATTGTTCATTGGTCAGAATTCAATCTACTGAATCTAAGGTTAATCTAAAGTGATATTTGTTTTAGTTTTAAGTCAGGAATGCAAAACAAAATTTTTCTAGGCAGAGCAGCCCACTGTGTTTCAGTTTGAGTCCTGGTGGATTAAATACATTTTAAAATAAAATCTAAGTATATTTCAAAGCTCACCAGAGTTCTGAATGTAGGAACTGGCTTGTGGGGTTTTTTTTTTTCCCCAGAAAATGTAAAAAAACCTGAAGCAAGTTAACTGTCTGAAGGCTATTTCTTTTTGCCAGAAACAGTGGCAGGAATGTTCTTGCAGGAAGCTGCGTAACACAACATTCAAACATTTTGGATAGGAGCTGAAGATACATTTTGTCGATCCCAAGCTGCAGGGGGAGTTCAGGTGTTCATTTAAAGATTATTGCCAACTTGAGGGCCCAGATTTCTCCTTACCCAATGAAGCCTAATTACTTTATAACAGAGCAATGGACTAAATTAGCCTCTGGAGGTACCTATCTCTTCATTACCTCTACAAGGAGTGTAAGGTGAATATGCTCAAAGGTCTCCTGGGTATTAAGTAGAATTTTCATAAATGAATCATATTGCTGCATCTTCCCTTATTTTTTCCATTATATTGCATGTATATATACATGCTGAGGACACTGGGTTTGTCTAGTTTGGAGAAAAGGAGGCTGAGGGGTGACCTCATTTCTCTCTACGGCTTCCTGAGGAAGGTAGGTGGAGAGAGAGGCGCTGATCTCTTCTCCCTGGTATCCAGTGACAGGACACGTGGGAATGGTTCAAAGCTGCTCCGGGGGATGTTCAGACTTGACATTCGGAAACATTTCTTTACCCAGAGGGTAGTAAACCCCTGGAACAAGCTTCCTAGAGAGGTGGTCAATGCCCCATGCTTGTCAGTGTTTAAAAGACATTTGGATAATGCTCTTAATAACATGCTTTAACTTTGGTCAGCCCTGAATTGGTCAGGCAGCTGGACTAGGTGATCATTCGTGGTCCCTTCCAACTGAAATATTCTATTCTATTCTAATCTAGTCTAGTCTAGTCTATTCATGTATGCTTCTACATACATATGTATACATACATATACATATGTTGCATAATCCAGCCTGTGACTGGCACTACAGAGCTTTCAAGGTAGAGCGAGGCTGTTCCTTCTTGTCCCTGGAACTCCCAGCTGCTCTGCATAGGCAACTTTGCCTGGTTTATGTAGATATATTTGATTTCTTTTCACCTGATGCATGCACCTTTCATTGAAACCTGACGTTTCTGTTCAAACATCATACATAAATTTTTCAAAGTGATCAAAATTGATTGCAACGGATTCACTTGCTCCCTCTGTCCTTATGCTAACTATTCCAGAACCAAAGTATTGTCAGTTTTCAAAAGTGAGTGAAAACCTGCAGCCAGGAGATTTGTACCAGTGAGAACAGGACTTGTTCCGCAGACAGGGAACCTGTACAGATATTCAGCACAACACAATCAAAAAAAAAGAACAGTGGCCTTCATGGCAGGTATCTTTCCAAGCCTTTTGTCTTGAGGAAGCTCCTACGGGCTGACCTTATATATGACTTGTGACACTAGGCTGGTATACTGAATGCTAAAGGTGTCAGGAGAAAGAATACTTTTCCCTTTAAAGATTTTTGTGCCTTTGGTAACAGCTTCAGCTGTGATGTCTCTGAAGACCTCTCTTTGTGATGGTTTTGTCATTTCAAGTGGGCAAAGAAAGAAGGAACTATTTAGTGAGATTTGGCTGTGTTCAAATCACTACTACGCTTGTCAGATACCTTTTAGGATGCAAATCAACAATGGTTCTAGTTAAATCCAGTCCTGCTCTTTTTTCTCTCTACTTCTTGAAGTATATAAATCCTAAACTTTTTAAACTCCTCCAGACACAAGCATTCTCTCTCATTCACAAGCAAAGAGCAAAGTTTTGCTTAAAAAAAACCCCAAAAGCCAACAACAACTCCCACCCCCCCTTTAATACTGAACAGAGTCAAAAGAAAAATCTGCTTGTCTACTTACTGAAAAAAACCAGAAAATTATATATTTAATGTGAAGCTAAAATACGTATATATGCACACACACACACTGATGTTTCTGTAAACATGGATGGGAGAAGAGGTTTGGCAAGACAGATACAGTTATGATATTCAGATACAGATATGATATTTAAATTCAGATATACTCCTGAAGGTAAAGAAGGGTCATCCTACAGGTGAGCAGCACAGAGTTACGGGGGAACTGAAAGGGTCAGGGCTGCCCCTGCTGCCATTTCAGTGACATGTAGTTTTGCTATCTCCATCATCCACTAACTACGCTCATGCCCTGTGGACTTACCTGGAATTTAAGATACCCTACTGAAATGTCTCATTTTGCTCCAGCTCTTTCATACACTTTCAGGTGAGTTACTAAGGCCAGTCATTGTTTCAATCTCCATGGATTCTTCCTCCATTTAAATGTAGCAGGGGATTAACAGGTCCCTGCCAGGAGTTATGGTCATAGCATCTGCAGAAGGAAATGCATGCCTGCTCCTGTTGACTGTTCAGTATTTTAGTGTATACATCGGCCTGTGAGCTGCAGCAAAGGAAAAGGGGAGATGATTGTAGTAAACTGCTAGAGATACAGAAACCTCCAGGTAAGACAGAAAGGACTGCTGGAAAAGATAACGTGAAATATCTGCAAGTTTTACCAGAAGCCCAGATCCTTTCATCCCCTCCTATTTTAAAACAAGGAGCATTACCTTACAGGTGTATTATGAAGATAAATACTTAAAAATTATGTGGTACTCAGTTCTACTATTAATGGGAGATACAAGTGTGCCTCAGAAACATCAATCCAACCAGCAATTCTGACTTCTGACAAGGAAGGATTTTCCCTTTCCAAAGGTTTACATCCCAAGGCAATCACCAAGGTTTTAAATAGCCTGTCTAGATAGGACCAGAATTATCTATTATTAGTCATGGCAGAGCACAGGCAAACTAATGTTCACAGACATTTTCCAGTGGTTATAATTCATCCACACTTCCACCTTCAAGCCAACTCCTAATCCTGCTTAGTGTTGACTGGACATGGTGGGACATGACAGTTGAACATCATCTCTCCTGACAAAAATTATTGCTGTCTCATGAACACCGAAGTTTTAGTTTGCCTAACAACACCAAAAGAAAAGTTAGTGCTACCGGTTGGAGTCATAAATGTCAGCAGTGGCAGTTCAGTGGGGAAAATAATCTCAGCCATTGCTGTTCATTCACTCATAATGAGAGCTACAGCCAACGCAATTGTCGTGCTGGGCAGAGTGAAACTCTCCGGTACCATTACATTTTATCTCCAGAAACACAAACATGCCCATTAGGCCTTCAAGAACTCGAAGATGACAGTAGGGAGATAAGCAAGGAGTGGGGATAGTTCATTTTTAATTGCTAGGTCATTATCTGCTAGAACCCTAATGGCGGAGATGAGGGCTCTTGTATTGATTTCAGTATTCATAGCCTCTTTTAGTTTTGGGGAGAGACTTCAGGTTGCTCTGATTTTTGCATAGATGCCACAAAAGTGGAGGGGGATAGATATTGGTAAGTAGAAGGCATTATAGTTTACACTCGGAGAGTGAGGGCTTATTCAGAAAGTGATTGTTGGTAGATAGAAGGCCACCTTTTGAAAGGAGTACCTGACTTGAGCTTTCATTATTTCTCTCACTCTGCCTTGTCAGCTTTATTTACCTGTTCTCTCGATTTCCAACCTTTTTTTCTCAGAAAAGCTGAGATTTCTTGGGTGGACAGACACCACAAGTGAGAGACTTCCTTTATTCGTTCCCTTTGTGATGGGACACATCTGGTTTCCTTACCGTCTAGCTACTGTTGTAGGGAGTAAGAGTTAGGGTCTCTGAATCACAGCAGCAGATTAATTACCTAGACTGATGTGCAGGAATGAAGCAAGCAACATGGAAGTTTAGTGTCAAGCCCACAAATTTCTTGCTTTGGCTTTTCAGGAAAAATGTGGCTATTTGAGATCTCGGAAAAATCAGCTCACAAAGACATTGTAGCTGTCACAGGTAGAAAATCTGAGATTTTGCAAGACAGATAGATGCTGGGAAAGTACTCGGCAAGTTTCCAAGCAATATCTGATCACACTGGGAAGGGAAGCATTAGCCAGTTCTAATGCAAATATACAGCTCAGAATTTGAGGAGGATGCCTGACGTAGTAGGTTTTGCATTTACAGAGAGAATCAGGCGCTATTTAATGGGCAGCATGTCTCAGTCTGATCTGAGATCCTAGCCCAAGGCAGTCTGGCTGCAGATGGCTTGTGTCTGTGAGTAACACAAAGGGGTTTGTTGTGTTTGTGGGACGTTTTTTTTTTTATTTTTATTTAAAGCAATAGCCTTGGCAAAACAGTTTCAAAAGGGTTTAGCAGTAATAGCAATGGGCCATATGAGAAACAAAAGCTAGATTTTTGTTGAAGTGATCCTTAATAGAAAGATTATGCTGCTTGATGCTTTGAAAGAAAATGTGCAGGAGTAAAGACAGGAAAGGAAAAGAGCATTTGTCCTTTTTTTCATTCCACTTTAATAGCCACAGCACTAAGTGACTTAATCACTATAAGCTGCTGCTGTTCTTTTCATTTTCCCTACAGGCAGCCTCTTCCCTTGGTGCGCCTGTATCAGATGGGGAATTAGGAGTCACCGGCTGCCAGTGCTGAAGGCGAGTGAATGAATGACCACTGAGCTGTTGTACAATCTGTTTGACTGGCATTCCATGATGCTCAAAGCTTTTGAAGAAAAGGATGTCCTAGTGCCAGCCTGCATTACCGCCAATATTGTTGGAAAGAATAAGATTTTCTTCTGACAAGGATAGCAATCGCATTTAGCTGGACAAGCTTTAGGGAAGACCAGGAATATTATAGGAAATGAAATAAGGTACCTCTATGATTCTCACTTGTGCTGGAGGGACTCACTGAATCCTGGGGAGAACTGAGCTACTGGGACTGTGGATCAGGAGGAAAAATCAAGGTATCTCAACGGTGGTGCATGGAGCTGTAGTTCTTCCCCTGAAAAATAGTGAAAGTGCTCAGTGGGGAAGGGACTTAAAGTTGACAGTTTCCAAACAAAAAAATTCCTTTGTGGATTATACAAGATTTCCGAGTTGATGTGACTCACTTGGCCAAAACCAAAATAAAATATTTTGTTTTCCTCTTTTTCTTTCAGTTCAGCTTTGCCTAAATTAGCAACTACTAGGATCGGTGCATTGCCCTATGGAAAGTGCATGCCTTCTAATCTCAGTCTCTTTTGTGTTGACCACCACTGTCGAACGACTTTTCTCATAGAGCACACGGTTCCCTTCTCAGCATCAAATGCCACAGAGATCCTGGGAAACGTAGGCTAGTCCAGCCCAGGTCCCGGAGGACATGGGGCACCTAGATGACAATCCTAACAGGCACTGCAGTAGTGCGGGCAGATGTTGCTCAGTGCCAAAACAAGCTGTAGTGGCTCAGAGAAATCAAATGGCAAGGAGACACCAGATTTTCTTGCTCTTCTGAAAAGGTTATAAAAAAAAAGAAAAAAGGATATTTTTGACTTAGCACAAGCAGAAAACAAACATGGAAATAACAGAAGATCTTGCAAAGAAATTCCAGTCCCTGACAAGCTGTAAAAATTACCGTAAACATGAGCAAAACTCTTTCTTTTACAAGAGTTTGTAGTTGTACCTGATTTGTCGGGGGTGGGGAGTATACCAAGTCCTCTTTGCCAGTGCAAAGTGTTAATTAAGCAGCGGGAGGTGCAGAACATGCAGCCTGTTTATAACTCACATTTCAAATTGTTTCTTTTGTGGAGACAGAAGTAAGTACCCTTCAGGCCTCTTGCCAGAAGGTTTAACTCCAGTCATTCATACATTATGATACTTGTGTATGATGACTGCCTATACAGTGGCATCGGCAGTACAAGTTTCAAACCCAGCTGGCTTCTCTCTGACACAAAGGAGACAATTCAATTCCATACATGGATAAGCTCAAATTCTTTCTCTTTGTTCCATGGCTTCTCTTCCCAACAAGAAATACCAAACTGTGCCATTTTTGTGACAGATGTACATGAAAATGTTAGAAATAGGGACCAGTAGTTAGTTTTTTGTCCCAAATAGCAGAAATCTTGATTCTTTGTTCTCCAAGAATACTTGTATGATCTTGAGGAAATCACAATTTCTGTGCCTGGTTTCCTCAGCTTCCACAAAGGGCAATAATGTTTTGGTATTTCAAATGTATGTGGCGATGAGAAATACTTACTCAGAGATGCTCAGAAAGAGGATGTAGCACAGGTAGATTTATAGAGAAGTTATATCCTTGTTTTTAAGCATCCATGAAAACAAAAATGATTAACTGACTTTAAAGAACAAGAAAAACTCTGTTTAGCTGTAAAACTCTGTAAGACTCTGTGTGAACTTTAAACCGCTAAGCTTAAGAGAGTAGTTCTCATTTCTTCTGCATGCCATGAAAGTGTCATCTTCCTTAATGAAGGTAGCACAATAATTGTATCATATGGAGTATCGTACAAGACATATATATTTTTTTTCAACCTGGTTTTGACCAACATCTTCCAGCATTCAGCTAAACACCCAAACACAAGAACATCAACCCTTCAAAGTCATTCCAGATATAAGAAATGGTGTCACTGGAAATATTTCTTCATCTTTTACTCACACTATTAGATCCTACAATAGCAGCTGCGATTGTTAGATATGTTCTATATGGCCCATGAATTGCAAGCAAGAGGCTGATCTGTGTACAGAGGTGGCCACACCCGCCACCATTTGCACACACAAATTCTTTTCAATTTTTGATGAGGGCAACCAGTCTTTCGCTCTCCTTCAAGAGAAGCACAGTTCTGGAATCCAGTGAAGCACTGGTTTGAAATTTGCTGGAGTCTGGTCTCCCCTTTATGTGGTCCCTCTAGCACAGCTAAGATTAGAGACCTACCATGGTGTCACTTACGAGGGTGTGCAAATCTAAAATTTGAAAACCTATGCAATAAATGAGTGCAGATAAGCCAGAATCAGAGGTGAAGATTTTTGCTTGCTTCATTCCTACCCCACACAGGACAACGAAACAGTATGTTAAAAGGAAACCTTGACATTATCATTTATTTACTAAATTTGGAAGTAAGCCTTCAGTGATGGTAGTGAAGAACAATTGATTAAAATTTTCCATTTTCACCATTGGTAGCTATTGTTTAATGCTGCTGCCAGCATGGGGGTTAAGGCTGAAACCTCTTGTGTGTGTGGTAGGAGTGTGGAAGAAGAAAGCAGACAGGCAACAGAAGCAGATGATCAGATCAGAAATCACTGGCAAGGCCCAGAAAGTTATGAGGTTTGAGCAGGGAGGACAGGGTGAGAGATAAGATATAAGCCAGTGTAGAGTTATGCAGCAGTCTGAATGTCAAGAAGAGAAATTGTTGTTGTTATGTTGTCCCAAAACTCATGGGATCATTTACCCAGTGTGCAAGCCAATAACACACAGAGTTGAGGTATTAGCTGTTCATCAGCGGTTCGGCACAGAATTGAGTGCTAGGGGGTATTTCCGCAAAGCTAGAACACCCAGCATTGAAACCGTCATTCATTTATACATTGTAAATTAGCTGAATTAACATATTCATTGTTTATCAACCTTTTACTGGAGCTCATAATTCCTTATCTTGAAGCTGATTGGTGTAAAATGTCCTCATCTTCAATTAAAGGTACAGTGTCTCTTAAGTTTACTGTGCAGGCTTGGTGGGTGAGGGTCTTCAAGTGGAGGCAGGTATCCTAACTGCTAGAAGAGTGGTTTTCATGTTATAATTAGTCAAGTTCACCTGAAGGACACATTTCAAGTTCCTTGGGCAATCAGCCTGCTGAAGTTTCTAGTACCTGATTTTAGGTCTGGCTGTTCCTTCTATCCCATTGTCTTGTCAAGAATCATTTACTCAAATGATTTACAGAGTTACAATCATAGAGGTTTCAATATCAGTCATGGGTTTTTCCTCTGGTAGAACCAGATTCACAACTGAAACAAATGACGCAAAGTGCTCAAATCCTAAAAGATCTTCTGCTTGCTGCCATGACTGAGATGAGAGTGCAAGAAACTGAGATGGGACCTATTCGAGATGAAGTCTAGTGTTTTGTAGAACATAAGACAAAGATGACAAAAGACAAACCAGACTAGGATGAGTGATAAACTGTCTCCTCCATCCTAACCCTATCATTTTTTTTGAGCTAATAAACATAAGGATTGATTGACAGAAATACAAAATTCACTGCTGCATGTGGGATTGTGAGTGTTTGCGGCAGGTCTGATTACTTTATGTCACTGGTGTCATTCCTTCCTTCCCTAGCAAATACAAGCAATTAGCCAGGTTTAAAGTGATTCCATTGAGGCTGGGTACTCATTGTACTAGGGACTGTATATTGAGCTGGGTCCAAGAAAAAAACAGGTAAAAAATAGAAGATGAAAACCAGAAGCACCACAATTATTTGTGAAATTCTTTCAAATTTGGCAGATAGTGTCAGCAGCTCTCCTCTGCACTGAAAGAAAATTTAAAAGGTTTGTGGATAATTCATTTTTAAAAATAAAACTGTATCACTTCACTACTGCTAAAATGAAAAATAGTATTCTGGATGCTAAAGCTATCACATTTTGGGAGTTTTAAAAGAAAATGTTATGAGTGGGAGGGGTTTAAATGAAGACTTGGTAACATGAAATGTATTAAAATGTATTTTTAAAAAAAAGAAAAAAAGAATTGGTTAAATCCCAAACCAAATGAATCACTTTGCTTGGGACTGAACACAATATCTATGGATGGTTTCTATGAAAAATAAAAAAGACAAAGAAGATATTTCCATTTTTATTTAATCTACAGCAATTTTTTCTGTTTTTTCAAGTCAACCACTGAATAAAAGATCTGCTCTTCTTTCTGATCTAGTTGTGATCTAAACAGGGTTACATGAAGATAATCATAGTGCCTTTATCTTACAGATCAAAAATTAAAGCACAGAGAGAATAAATGACTTTCCAAGATTAGATGTAAAAAGTAGCCCATAGAAGGAGAATTAACTAAACACCACCTTAAACAACAACCTTATTTTGCCAGTACTGCATGAAAAACAGCAAATGAGCTTTCAAATTACCATATATCAATAAGTTCCTTCTTTGTGTAAAATAAGACTTGCCTGCCTAGAATTCATTTGCTCAGCATTTCAAGGTATGGGTTCCACATACCAAGTCTCCACTTTTGATGACAAGGGCAAGTACCTGTGGATAAGACAGGCCCAAATTTATCGTTATCTGTTGCAGTGACTGAGGGTGAAAATCCATTTCAGACTTGCTTTTTTCCCAGTGCACCTCTGAAGTCCTGCAATATATCAGAGAGGTTGCCCTGGGAACAGTGCGAACATTTTTTCCAACACAATGCAAATGAATCTCTTTGAGAACCTGATGTTTTCTAAGAGGTGTGTTGCCTAGAAATCATTTGTTTGGCAGAAGTTTTCCAGTTTCTTTCCTCATGTCCATCTAATATACGCAGAAGTAGGTGTTTCCGTTACTGTTGGTTTAGCTATGAGAATCTCAAGGTTAACAGCAAATAAGGGACGGGCTTTTGTTCTGAGTAGGACTGATCCTACTTCCGTTGGCTCAATGACATGCTGACTAGTATGGTGAGACACTGAGCTCCTTCACTCCTGCAACCTCTCCTACCAAGGGAAGCGCTCATGAGCTCATGAGAGTGTTCATAGAACCAAGGCAGTGAAGCACAACACTGAGGTCAATGCACAGTTGAGAAGGGAATTCTGAACCCCAAATTCCCACTGAATTCAAAAGGAAATGAAAATGCTCTATAAGTCACTCCCTGCAGGCCTACACCTTACTCAAGCCAGGATTTCTTTCTGAAGAAGGTTGGCTGACTTGAGGCATACGCAGAGCAGGTAGTTGGTAATGAGCAACAAAACTGGGATGGGAACAAGACAGTCCTGCATGGTACCATCCTAACTTGGACACTGAAGGCACCAAATAGCAACAGGCACTCAAGGCTTTGCTGATTTTAAGGGTAATCTGCCTGCTGCTGCCTTTACTTTCCCAGGCTGTATGGGGAGAATGGAGAAGACACACAGAGTGAATTCTGAAGTGAGCTGGCCTGGGAATGAGAACAAAATTGAATTATGCTTACATTGCTGAAACTTTTACATTGGTACACTTTTGAGGACAGAACACAACACTGGACCCTGGTCAAATACTGGTGCTTTTGTTGCCTGCCCAGGACTCTAGAAACTTAATGCCAGCTTCTTAGTCTGAAAAGCATCTGCTGTTCTGGGACCAGTAACTCAACCTCTATTCAGACTATCAGAAGTGGATATATTGTCCTTACCCACATCACGTTTGTACTGTGAGCATCAACACAGAGAAGACTTTAAGTGCTCAGATATAAGATGGCTATTTCATTACCAATAGAAACAGGCCCAGCTGCTGTTGCGGTCAGTGGAGATTTTCCCTTATTACACAACAGAAACTGTAGTGAGTCTACATTTTAGCTTTTATTTTGGCATTCATTCAGTACCTTGTAATGACCAGTGTAAAATCTTTCAAATCACTAATGGACCACTGCAGGGGAGGAACATTTTTACAGTTCCAGAGAATCATGACCTTCCTGTGCTAAGATCAAGATCTTATTTAACTGAGATTTCAAGCTCTTTTTACAGAAATGGCTAGGCAATTACTCCCTGGCTCCTGTCTTTTCTGTACAGAGGGAACTTTGGCTTTCTGAAGCACCAATTAAAAAGCCCCACAACTCTCTCTTTGATTTGCTTCGTTGCTCTTGTTAATTGTCTCGTTTGAGTCTCTGCCAGAGTGAAAGTACCTTGTTACAGAGTTGTGAACCTGCAATCAACTTTGAAAACTTCCACTTTACAAGTCCAATCTTGTGCATTTTTTTTTAAACTTTAAGTGGAAGGAAAAAAAATAGAAAAATGCATTAGGTGTTTCCTAAATCAAAGTCTTTAATAACATGTTAATCTAAGTTATTATAGATTCTGAAAAGCAGTTATAGACAGCTGAAATTTTCCCATGGCTTACTGTCAAATATACAAGAGAGTGTTTGGAAAGTCTGTAAGCACTGTAATCATGGATAAAATATATTCTGCAACGGGACTCTAAATTTGCAGTAATTATGTACCATTTAGTTAATCTGCCTACATTATTTATGAAGAGTATTTTGTAGTTAAATACTTGAAGAGTTGACAGGGTAATGTTCAACAGCTACTTGTAACAGAAGTGATGGAGAGGCAGTAAAAAAAATAATTTCAATTTTAAATTACTGTCTTTGTGTTCATTTCCCTGTTTGTTTTTAACTCAAAGACATAGTGCTAGATCTTTTTTTTTTTTTTTTTAAGGAATATAAAAAATAAAAGCTCGCTCTCTATGTCTGTGTCTATAACTGCTGTATATGTCTGTATGCCAATGCCTACTTTACAGTGACACACAAACAGCTTGGTTTTTTTGAGAGACCTCAGCTACCTGTCCTTTTCCACACTCAGCTCCATGGATGCAAACGGTTTCCCATCCTGGTTTTGTATTTGCGAGAGGAGTAGACCTAGATGGTGGGGGTCCCATGTATTGTAACATGTTTTTTCACCACATCACATAGCATGTATGGATATACACATACACTGAACCCTCATACTCACAATCTTAGCAAAGGTAGAACAGGAAGGTCAACAGGGAGCCAAAGATGCCTTAGCTGTTCTCCTTGCCCTTTTCCTGCTGCCATGCAAGAAGGTGACTGGGGCAAAACACTTCTATGCAACGACACCTGTAATCTGGGAAAAGCAGCAAGGGAGATGGCTCCCAGATGGAGAAGCCAATGAGGGTAGAAGAGGACAAAGTGTCACATGTATATATGCTGTGCCCAAAAGTGGGCCTGACTGATAAAAAGTCAAGTGAACAGATGTTTCCCCTGACTTCACAGGAAGTGCTGTTGTACCGCATTTCTGAAACTCTTTGGGGGGGGGTGTGTCTGTGTGTGGGCAGGGTGGGGATGAATGCATGCATACATATCCTCCCAAAGCACAGATGCTACCACCAGCTGGGACAGGTTCTTAAACTATTTCCCCTTGTTCTTTTCCAGCTCCTAAACCCTGAGATTAACTGGCATTAGCACAAATTCCCAGCTCCCACTGGGATTTCCTCCATGAATAAAATCTGCTTTATTTGCCCACGCGAGCTGTCTGTACAGCACGTATCAGATTCATTCTTTGTTTATAACCCCGTGAGATGTAACATGCAAATGCTGTTCCTCCAAAACCAAATTAATGTCATTCATTATAAGATGGGCGGTGATTCACCACCAGATGACAAGGCTGTTGAACCCAGGATTTATTACCCATGCGAGATAGTGGCATGAGATTTTTTTGGGTTTTTTGCAAGCTGAAGATGAGTGCACTCGCTCTCCCAGAAGGGAACAGTCAGTCAGTCAGTTTTATCAGGTCTCACTGAGCATGCAAAGGTATTTTTTCTGTGACTGATTCACTGACGTCCATGGTTATAGCGGATACCTGTAAGGCATTGTCACCAACAAAGCTTCGTTTGAATCAGGCCTCTGTGCTGCTTGGCTTTTTTACTATTTTTGGACCAAAGGGCTTAAACATGTGGTAAAGACCCAACACATGGTTTTGGATGAAGTTCACCTTCAGACCAAAAGCAATTGCTGTCAGAGCTGCTGTCCAAGAACTGACTTTTCCACCTCCCACCTATGGCAGTGGCCTCAGCTGGTGCGGTATGTACCACGTGTGGCCAACACAAGGAGAGAACAAGCAGCTGCAGGGGGAAACCACCTCTTCTGATGGCAGCCTGCACCATGCTGGGTTTGAAGAAGTTCTGGAAACGTACCCTGAGATGAAAGCAGACTTTGGTAGCAAAGCTCCATAAAGCCACAGGCATTATACATTCATTATTTATTTCCCAGAGGCAGAGGATTGATTACATGACAAAATCCCAGGTTTGGTCGGGCACCTGCACAGGACAAGCACTTGGCAGAGGAGAAATGCGACTTTTTCTTTTCTAATTGCCTGTCTAGTGATGTGGGACATGTCTTGTAACTCACTTTCTATGTTCATAACCCTGAAGGGGTTTTTTTTCAGTAAAATGCTGTGAGACTTGCTGATAAAAAGAAATACGTACTACTTCTTCACAAAAGCAAAGAAAAACTTGAAATATAATTCACAAATATGAAATATACAGAGGTCTGTCAGGCTCTACACAGAGCCTGACACAAGAGCTGCCTTCTCTGTCTTATCAAGAAATTAACTTCGGGAATCCATCAGAGCAACACTGTTGTTACTACTGCTGCAATAAGAAGAATGCAGCAGAATAAACTCATCCAGATAATGCCTGGTTGGAAATGTGGTGGGTCTGCTGCTATTATTCCTAACGTATCAGAGAAAGATGACTCCTTAGTGGTACCTTACAGCAAACCTTGATGCTATGTATCTTTGCTGAAGGGAACGTTGATATTTTTGCTCTTGTATTGGGATGCCAAATGAAGGAACCCTTTTTTATCCAGCCAAAAACATGAACAGAGAGGAGACTTACTTTGTACCCATTGTCCTCACTCTTCGGATCACCCTGAGATGCGTCCTCACCTTTCCAAACACGATCCTTACTAGAGCATGGAGGCTAAGACATAGAAAAAGGGCAAGGACTCCAGCCCAAATGAACCCTGAGCCAAGACCCGTGTTGTGGACATGGAAGGATTTTGATTTCCATATGGATAGCCTAGCTTAAGCTCACGTATAATGACAGGGTCTGAGGTGGAAGGGAGCAGTTACAGGAAAAAGAGCAGTGACCAGCTTCGGTGAGGAAGCAGGGTGGAGTGACAGAGAAAGAGCTGGGTCCAGCTACAGTGCAGCCGTTGCGATATATTGCAAATAACCATTTGTTCTTGAAATTGCTGCGGAAGTCAGAAGTATTTCAGCTAATTTTAACCTAGCTAGCTGATGGTAGTGTTAGCAGCATAGTTCTCTCAGCAATTGCCTTAGCATTCACATTGGTAGTCAGGGAATGTTCAGATGGTCCTTAGTTTTGCCGTCAGTTTTGCTTTAAAACCATCTTGGATGTGTCTTCCCTCTGCAATGCGGACATGTGGAAAAGGTTACTTTATACTTTAGCTAATGCAAAAAACACACCTGAAGCAACGTTACTGGCTGGTTCCCTCCAGCTTCTTGCCATTTCCATCTTTTCCTTCCCCGGTTCAGCTGCACACTGGTGAATACAGAGCCTGCTCTGACTGAGGAGTGCTGAACCAGCCCTGAAAACTGAGGAGAACTGAGGGACCTTTTCTTCTGGGATTCTTTTTCCTTGCAGTTATACAAGCCCACTGACCATTACAGTGGCAAGGAAAATAAATATGCTATAAAACTCATGATGTTAAACTCCCACTGGCCTGGAGTGTCAAAGGTTGGACTTTTTACTTTTTTCTCTCCGTTTTTGGCATTCAAGTTAAGCAGGATATTAGGAGACGCTGGGCTCCTCACGAGGAGACCATTCTCTCAGGAACAATTGACATTTACAGTAGAAGTCAACAAATACTTTGAAAAATGGTTCCATCTGACTCACCCCCTGATTTTATTGAAGTGGTTGGATTTTTAAGGAATGCCTTGAAGGATCAATGACATGAGAAAGCAGTTGGTAAAAAGGAACTGACAGGTTTGCGTCTGCTAAGCAGGCCTTTCATCCCGATTGCAAAAAGCTATGAACACGCACAGACGCACAGCCTACACACAGTTAGTGACGCTCACTGACGAGCCATAAGTTGTTATGCTGTGGCACTGTTAACTCACTGCTTCTGTTAATGGAGCTGTACTCTCAGACCACTGCGGAAGTAAGCCTGTCCCCGACTTGTTATGAGGCCAAATAAAGAGATGATTGCTAAATGCACAGATGCTAACATGACAAGAATTGATTTTTATGCTGGTCTCTGAAATCTGAGCGGCGCTACCCACAACTTATAAAGTCTGATCTGAAAACCGTATTTCTTTTCTTCGGCAATTTCTGCTGTTCTGTTCAAAATGAAAAACTGAAATGTGGTTATTTCTCATGAATTATTTTTTTTAAAATACTTTTTAAAATACTGAACTTTTAGATTTTGAAAAGAGATGTTAATGTATAGTTTTTGAAGAAGTAAATAATGTTTACATACTCCAGTAAAATGAATTTGTGACTACAGTATGAAGTTTACGTAAAATGTTTTACCTTTTTAAAATGAAACTTCCTCAATTTATTTAAAACAGAGTGTTGAAATAACTTTTTATTTCTTCAAATTTTATCATAAGAGATGATTCATGTTCAGCAATGTAAACTAGCTCTAACTTTCACATCAAGTGAGCATCTGTCTTTAAAGACAGACAAAAAGGAAAACAGTTCATTGCAGGGTTTTTATCATTTGGGGGTTTTTTATTGTTGTTTTTCTTCAATTGAAACTGAAGACAGTTGTGAGGTTTTTTGAAGGAAACAGGAATAAACTCACTAGCTTCAGTTCTCTGGAGTATTTATGTCTTGAGTGTGGCTTTGACTTTCCTCTGGAGTCCAAAGAGAGATCAGGTCTTCAAGAGGTGATATGCCTCATTTTATAAGACAAACAAATTGGAGACATTCAGTTACACAGGGACCCTGTGTAAGTTATACAGGGACTTTCTGGGACAGGCTACTGGCCTTTGGACAATAACATGTGAAGAAGCTGAATTCAGGCCATTACATATGTACACCATGACGTTTCTGATGGACAAATCTCACAACTGATTCATAGAGATTACCCATGGTTTTTTTCACCAAACACGAGTGTGGTGTTTTAGGACGGGAACTGAATGCATACATAGGGACAGTGCTTGAGATATTGCAGGCAATTGGAGTTGTTGTTTTCCTTTTGTTCCTTTTAAAGTCCCGTGCTCATTCCAGATATGAAAATCTAATGAGCAGTGAAAAATAAAGAGCTTTGTCTTTTTTTTTTTGTTTGTTTTTTACCTCAAAGAAATGTTATTTAAGAATGAGATTTATGAATAGTGCTTCAAAGTCCTTTCACCAAAGGGCTTTAACAAGGAATATGACAAGTACTAGGATAACTTTTAACCCAGCCAAATAGATAAATAAATAAAAGATTTGAAAATTCAACTTTGTTCTGCAGGTGGACGTAAGCAGTTTGACATTTCAGACTGGAATCCCAGATTGTCTGTTGAACTCAAGGATTAAAGAACGACAAATATTTTTTCCTTTCTTGTTTTTGTAAAAGTGCTCAAAGAAAGCAAGAGGCACAGTCTCAGAGTACAGTAAGTGAGTACAACCCGTTTAAAAGGGCAGAGAAGAAAGGAAACAAGGAATCTGCTTTCTCAGGAGTCTGTTGATTCCCTTCTAAAATGACTTGAGAGATTTCACCATTGTTCTATTTCTGCATTAGAATTAAACTCAAAGCTTTAATGAAATGGAATTTTGTTAAAATGTTCCTTTCCATAGTAAGAAGGTTGGGGTTTGGGTGAGCTTCAAGGTCGTTGGAACCATCCAAGGTGTCTTCTCCAGGTCTTAGGAATATTTCTGTCAACAGCAGCATTTATTGACACATTTTCAAAACCTGGTTTGATTCCAACAAAATAACATTTGAGGAATGAAAAATTTTGAGTTTGTGTTCTGAACAGCCCTGAAGCGATCCTTTCTGTGTAAGATGAGTGAATATGCGTGCACTCTCAACTGCCTTGGTTATGGGTCCGGCACTGTCGCCTAAATCACATCCTTACTGCCATGAAGAATTAAGTCCCTTATTAGGAAACTACTTCGGACTCCATTCAAGTAAGACATGTTTGTGGGCAATTATAAGCTGTGGGTAGTCATCTTGTCTCCCTCTTAAAGTGGATCACTTTCAAATGCTTGGCTTGACTGAGGCCAGAAAGCTCAGCATTTTGAAGGATCAAGTCAATAAGCAGCTTATTGAACTGCAGAAATTATCGGCTGGGATTCTCTGGCTTGTGTTCTGTGGGTCACACTGGATGATAATAATGGTCCGTTCCAATCCTAAAATCTAGAAATTGATGAGCTTAAGTAGATGACTAATATGCATAAGCCTTTTCTGGACCAAGGCTCAAAGAGGCAAAAAATAGAAAAAATTCAAACAATTGAATTTGCTGCTGCCTGTCCATCGATATTTGATTCTTTCATCTGTTTTGCATCTTGCAATCCTTGCCTTTTTCACCAAAATTAAGATTGGACCCACATGAACTCCTGCACACATTTGATTATCATTATAGATATTAGTCCTGAAGGAGAAAATGGTGCTGACTGGTTACATTTTTTTCTGCTGAGCTGTTCCACTATTTAATTTTGCAACCAGTGTTGCTTACTAGCTGGGAAATCAAATGTTAAAAATGTTTCTGTCCCTCTGCAAGTCCTTCCCTATCTTTTTGGTCATTTTTGCTGTTGGTTTTAACATAAAATCTGAATTTTGGAACTAAACCAAGTGCGTATGACATTTTTTTTATAAAGTTAAATAGTCACTCAAAGGACAAAGAGATTAGAAACACTGATGGATAAAGAAGAGAAAGGTTAATAGATTACTTCCATTGCTTTTTTTGAGGCAAAGAAGGTCTCCCCAGTGTGTCTGTCTACCTGTTCCCATCTCTCCCCTCACCGACATTACTGAATACGTTGGTTAATATTAACCCCATTTGACTGAAAAGTCTCAAGGAGAAATCTCAAGGTAAGTGGCCATATGAAAGTGATACAGAGATTCTTCCACAGTATCCCACCGTGCTAAAGGTGGGAATGTTAGCCTGCATGTTTTAGAAGCTAGAGAGATAAATGGAAAAGATAAACCTTATGTATGTCCCAAATGGTAGGAAGAGCTTTGGCTACGCTCTCAAGGCACCAAAGAATCTATGTCCAGGACCTGTTGCAAGCGACCTGGCTGTCTTCCCTCCCCTGCCTTCAACACAGCTTGTCCTAACTTTCCTAACTTTTAAATGTAACTTTTAAATCTGTCATTTTTTTACCTCTTTTTTTTTTAAATTTATTTTATTTTTTATTTTTATTTATTGTAATTTTTGATAGTGGAAAGGTTGAATCCATCTTTTCTAAGAACTGGTGGCCACACTAACAGCTGCAGTGGTTATTACTGCCTCAGTCCTCATACCTCTGTAACTGACTGATACTACTCAAGACTTCAAGTATATTTGAATAATAATGGCTTACATTTTTCTAAACATCTATCTAAGTGGATACATGACCTTCATTGTCCAAGGACCTCAAAGCACGTGAAACGTACTAATTAACTAAATCTCACAATTGCTAAGTACAATAATCATGAGGCTGACATTTGATTACTATTTCTAATTATATCTATGCTGCCTGAGGTACAGCAGTATATAAGGAAAGCTCAAAATCTATTACAAGTATAAAGATTAATCTCACTTTCCCAAAGGCAGAGCTGTGAAAAAAGCTCTGGATTCTTGCCTCCTGCTTCCTGGCTCAAGCCATGCACGTGATTCCTTTGTTTAACTGTTTGCCCATTAAATCCCTGATTCAGCAATGTCCTTTAGCACAGATGTAATGTGAAGCTTACAAATAATTCAATTAACTCTGGGTTGTGTCTAATAAACTTTGAGATAGGCAAGTACTTCTGTAGAGGACCTGGTTGAATAAAGCAATTAAGGATGTATCCTTGGCCTGCAGTTAAGAAATTCTTTGATGAAGGTGTTTTCTTAAATCATTCTGCAAACGGGTCTACTAATCACCCTGCAGTCCTTTTAGTGCTTTAAATCCTTTAAAATATGCTGCAAATATATGGCATTTCAGGGCAAAACTTAAACATTGACATGATTTTTAACACATGTACAACTCCTTCCCCAATAAATAGATGTAGGATGGTGCAGGATGATGTGTCCACCAAACATATACATAAGCACTCTTCTATAGTAAAGATGGAAATGGTAAGTTTATTCTTTCAGTAGGCATTTAGTGAAGCCTTTAATGTATACCACCTCTTTTGAGATTGTGTTTTTATTCTTGTGCCTTAGCTTTAGAAATGCCTCACTCAGAAGGACTCAGCTTTGAAGGACCCAGAATACTGCTCCTTGTCAGGCTTTGCCCATCGCATTGCTCAGATGAAACATTGACTGGAAATTACCAACGTCTGGGGCAAAAAGGCAGATACAGTTCTACGGCCTGCATGGTATGATAATGGTTTAATTCATTTGCAAGAGAGAGTTTGCTCATTAGAGACCAAATATGATTTGTGAAATCACAGCACTATGGGTCATTTGCAAACACTGCTCTTCCCTACTCAAAGCACAATGAATTAGACAAAGCCATTGGCTTTCTGGTCATTGGATCTAACAGTGAGCAATGCCAGATCATCAGAAACAAATACTTTCATGATGAGCAGAACAAAGTCTGGGTCACCATGAATTTGTCCCACCTGACTTACTGGCTTATTTTATTGAATAAACAGAGACCTGAGAGGTGTTTTTCTACAAAGGTTCTTTGGCACTCTAATGACCAGCTGGTTAGAAAGTTATTGGTGAGAATGGAAAACCAAGTTAGCAGGATATGTCCCCTGCATGTGTGCACATGCAACTCTGTGTGTATGTGTATACACACTGTACAATATACACAAAAATATATTTGATTCCTCAAATCCCTACTAGAACTATATGTTGAGAGAAAGGCTGAGTGTATGTGGAAGATATCATAGCTGAGTTTTCCATTCTTGGCCATATAGGAAAAACAGTCATTCTGTGCTTCATGACAAACTTAGTGGGAACTCTTGGGGCTCTCCCTGCCAGGCATCCTCTGGTCCATCCTCTGTGGGACTTCAGTTCTGTGGCACAGAGCTAAGAGGGCAGGAAGCCTGGAGACAGACCTGCAGCTGCACTTACCCACGAAAATCCCTCTAGAACCCAATTGATGGAGAGAAGTAGATCCCCTTTGCATATGGCTGATCTGACCTACATTAGCATTTCCTTTAGTCTGAGAGGAATTTTGCCCTTGAAGCATCAATGTGGGTCCCCCCCAAGGGGAATCTCTACAAGTCCCCATGTTTGAGGAACACACTTGCAGACTGTGGAATCTCAGCCAGGGAAGCTGCATTTTGACCCTAGGAGGAGTACACAGAAGCAACACCTGAGAAGTGCTTTTTATGTACCCTGCTCTCCTACACAGGGAACATTTCTCTTATCCCAGTCTGGCAAGTACCACTTTGGACTTTAACAACAAATGCCAGGAGCACTAGACATGTTGTCCTTGTGGATGATGTTTCTTCCATCCTAACCTTTCTGTCTCACAAAAGGGTGATGGCTGTGCTTGGACTTGACCAAGCCTCTCTGGCCATAGCCTGGCGCAGGGACCTCGCTCATCATTAGGCTGAAGTAAGGAGGCGTGTGTGTGAGGGATAGTTGGCACCACAGAGGCAAGGGGTTTTATAAATGAAGAGTTGGCTTCTACACTCTGCCAAAAGTTTGCTGCTTATGTTCAACCAGACGGGCCATTAAAACAGTGCCAGAGGCCTTTAGCACTCCATGAAAAGGAAACAAAGGAGCAAAATGGGTTTTGCACTCAGAAACAGCCATCCCTTCCTGTCAAAAAAGAGTGCTATTTACCCTCACCCCCCCTTGCTGAAGTATCTTCCCCCTTTCACAGCTTGTAATAGGCAATCTGTGACTGAGATGGGAAGTCTGGCCACTCCAGGTTGGCTGGCAAGGCTCAGGCAGCAGGAAATCATGGGGCAGTGTCTGCTACTCCGTGTGTGCGTGAGGTTGCTGCTTAACGGGTAAATCAATCCATTAATTTATCCTAACCGTGGTCCTCATTAGTTGCATATGTATAATCAGCATGCTCACAGGCATCTTGTCGGGGAATGGTTACTCTGCATCTGCTGCCAGATTTGGAAAGTCTGAAGTTTTTGAAACCGAATTAAAGCAACAAAACCCAACCAGATTTGCCATCTGACAATGTCCCTTGTGAACAGATGGCTGGGAACACCTTCTTTGAAGAAAGTCCCTTTTGACAGAAGGACAATAAAAGTTCAGAGTTAAGATGAAATTATTTCTGAAGTGAGGAGTAGAGAGCTTTTTCTCCTTTTCCGTGGTTTATATGTGCATTATAAAAGACAAATACTAAAAGAATCCAGTGTTTTAACACTTCATACTATACAGATAAATCCTACATTGGGAAGGGCTGCATTTTTGTATCGAAGTCCCATATTTGGCCTGATTGAATTTACATACCAGAAAGATAGTCCCCATAAACATTAACCTTGAAAACGGTAGGTGTAGAGGGCTGCAAGTCAAAACAATTCCCTCATCTGTGTTAGAAATTGTTGGTTTTGTAGCTTGCAGTGATGTTTTTCCCTTACATCGTGATTTTCATCTGAAACCTTAATGTATTATACTAAAAGAAGCGTGTATTGTTAATAAAGGAACATGTATAGATACACGCATGGGCTCGCCAGTGTATCAAAACTAGGCTTTTCTTATTTTATGTAGTTTTTATTACATACTTTTATTCAGTATGGAAAAAATTATAGCTTTGTTTAGACTCCCAAAAAGTTTAATTATGTGGCTTAAAATGTTTAGCTTTGTTGAATTACAACATTAATGTATTTTTCAGCTCATGTGGTTTTGGGTTGTTTTTTTTCTTCTTCCCCTGACTGCATGTTGAAAGAAAGAAGTTAGCTTTATGGGTTCACTTATATTTTATTTTCCATAATTACGGGCTATTTTGTGATATTTTCCATGGTGGTAAACTGTTCGATGATGTGTGGCCTTTTTTTTCTTCTCTCTTTATCTCTGTTGGATATTTTACACATTTCAGCTATTATTAGGAGAAAAAATATATTCATAGAGGAAGACTCATCAAAATAACTATTAAACTTTCCAATAAATTTTAACATAATTATTATTAACTAGCTGTAAAAGTTGGAAATGTGAGTTAAAAAGGCTAGAAATAAGAATTCACTATAAGCAACAATATTATTCACTGGTGACAGGATTTCACAGTACCAGTTTAGATCTGAGGAAATTTTAACTAATTTCAACAATATGATTTAATTAGTTCTGTAACAAAACCTCAATGGAAAAATATTGGTTTTCTCATTAAACTAGCCAGCAAACAGGTGTAGTTTTGAAAGAATTCTATGAAAAAATGTGAATTTTTTAAGGGATAGGTGTTTTTTCTTTAATTTTTGGGAAGGAACAAAATGTATTATTACAACTTCCTTCTTTTCACTGAAAATCCCCATTAGAAATTAACATTTTTCCCCAGAGAAAATTACTTTCAGTTGAAAAGCATTTCCTTTTAAAAATGTTTATTATTTCATGACAGAAAATAATTGGTTAGTTAATCTCTGAACTTTCCCTTTTTTGGAAAAAATGAAGTGGTCTGAGGATAATCTCTGCAAAGTTCTGGGACAAAATCTGTTACATTGCCTCAGAAAGGAAAGGGTTTGTAACTGATTTAACAGTGCTCGGGAGAGAGGACTGATACTTAAAACGTGAACAATACTCCCTCTTAGCAGGGACCAGGATTTTCTGAACGGTCACTTTCTGAGGACAGATCTAATTTTATCCTACAGTTGGAAGCAAATTTATCTGCCGGTTGAGTCTTTGCAACTGAGTTCTTTGTAACATCATCCTGCGTTAAAAGAGCATCCAACAAGTAATTTCAACTAGAGATTCCCAAAACAGAACATCAGAAGACTGAAATCCAATTATTAAACTTCCTCTGAACTTAAGACAGACCTTTATGAAAAAAAAGTCTTATTTTGCAATGAATTTTATAATGAATTAATAGTCTTGGCTCATATTGATGCCACACAAACATTAAAGATAATGAAACTCTATCCAGGGCTATCTAAACTAAACTCTCCAATTCCAGCTCCATTGGAATGGAATGGAGCTCCATTCCAGACCAAGTTTCACAATAAATCTGTCTTTACAGGCAGTATTTCAGTATTTCTGCTGGCTAGAAAAAGGCATAGTTTCTTCTTAGAACCTCCTAGACATAGCAGAGTAGAAACACATATCCTATTAATAAGGATAGCAACAGAAAATTGGCACGATGAACAGTCGATCCTTCAGAGAGCACTCAACCAAGAGATACTCAACCATACCTTCCACCGTGCAGCTGAAATAAAGGTTGGTGACAGCTCGTCTCCTGCCCAAAGTTGCGAACTTTACGAGAGCAAACTATGCCAAGACACTCAAGTTTATGTGCACAGCTGGCAATAGGGAGATGCAGGACCTAATCTCTTTCTGTCCTTATTCAAAGGAGAACTTTATTCTGGGCACCCACCTGAGCGTCTCAGCCAGCTGATTGTCAAGTCAGCCTCCTGCAACCTGTTATTCAGATGAAGGGGAGCAGCTCTGGCAGTGAAAAATGGTGAACGAGATCTCTTTCACATTCACTTGACTGAAATTCTATCTGATTTAAGGGAACTTTTGTCCAATGGATATATTTCAACAAAACCATCAGTTTCAGTGAATCGGATTTATTTCCAATAAAGCATACATTGTAGAGAATCTGATGTATACACTGAAGGTTTGCAGAATCCAGCCTGTGCAATGCTTTTTCTCTTCAAATATCAAAGCATTTTATAAAAAGGACAGTGGGGAATCAATGTTTTATTATTAGAAAGGGAAGAGTGGTGGTTTAGGAACAGAATGGTGTTTTGCCGACAGTCAGACAGCAGTGGAGCTCACAGACCAACCCAGGAGTCCCACCTCCCAGTTCACTGCTTCAGCAGGGTTGTATGAAATCCTGTATTGCTCTTTCCATTCCTCCATTTGTGAGCAGCCAAGAGACTTTTGAAAGGTTTGCAAAGCATTAAAATATATTCTTGTACAGATAGCTTATCTGCCAATTTCTTCTCTGGAGAGATCTTGGTTATTTTTGGCTGAGTAAAATTTAGTTTTAGAATAAAGCACTCTCACAGATTGTTCTTGGTTCTGTTCTAATATTTTGTTTGACAAAATAAACTCAGTCTTCACGTTACTTGATCTGACAAGATGCCTCCTTTGGTACCAACTTTTAACCTTTATTAAAATACAAAAGGGCTTAACCAGCTTTTAATTTTCCACAGACAAGGAGCACGATGAGGCGAGAGGAAGTGTTTGATGTTTCTCAGTCCATTTCTCAGTCATTAACGAAATCCCCAATGCCCTGACATCTCCAATTAGTATACTCATCTGTTACCTCTGCTTTGTTCAGTAATGCCAATCTACCATGAAAAGGAAGCCAAGGTAAACCAGTTCCTGATTAAGTAATATTTTGTTTACACAAAAGGGAAGGTGCAGGAGGAATAAAAGGGAAACAAATAAACAGGGAGGTTAGGATTACTAATTTAGTTATTTATAATCTTTAATTGTCAGTGCACAGCTTCAGGCAGCTTTCCAAATTAAGCCCTGGATGTGGGTCAAAACTTTTATCAGTCATTCTAGAGGTCTTAAGACAACTAGAAGCCATAGTTAGGCATAATGTGGGAAAAGGTGACACCTAGGCACGGAATCCCTTAGTCCTCCACATCCCTCAGAATATATTCTTCAAATCTTGAATCACATGAAATAATTAGGTCTTTAAAACTTATAGCGGTGGGGAAACAAATGAACTTTCCTCCTATGCTGTAAGAAAGATGAATGTACTTGTTAGAACTTTACTATAAGATGCTTGTCTTGACCTGGGAACTTGCTTTTTGACTTCAAATGAAAAACTCGATTCAAATCCATCTTGAATACTGAGGCCATGTAAAGTGAGTGAAGGAACGGTTTTGTTTATGGTCATTTTTCAACTGCTAGATTTACTTTTCTTTGCTGTCTCCTTATAGGTGGTCACTTCAGATTACGATGGAGAATTAAAAAAACCAACCAACAACAAAAAAAAAAAGAATTAGAAAACCTATTAACTAAGATTTATATGGCGTTAACAAGCTTCAATACATTTGACAGGCTCAATATAAGGGCGTCCATTTTTGGCTCACATTCATGAATCAACCCCTTAACTTCTGGCTCTGAACTTCTGCCTAGTAGTAAATTTAGCAGTTCAATTTCAAATACATTTTTTTTTTTTTAAGGGTCTTTAAACCACAGTCGTATCTAAACTTAGAAAGCAAATCCTGCCTTGCAGCAAATAATTGCCTAAGTGATACTAAAACAAATATATGCTTGACTTGCAATTCTTAGCCTAATCCAGTATTGTTGGGAGAACTGCCAATGATGTAAATAATGTAAATTACAATAAGAAGAACCTGTGTGTTACGAAGCCAGTTTGGAACGAAGCTAGTGAACTCGTTTCACTCAATTCTGGTGACAAATACTTGAGTTCATTATTAAGCTTCACTGGCAACCAACATCAAATCTATGGTATAATCAAAGGTAAATGCAGAAGAATGCAGCTCACCTATGTTTAATTTTAGCAATATATAGAGAAGACAAAGCTTCTCACTGTTTGTTTGAACAACAGGTTGGAAGGTTTACTCAGTTTTTCATGAACCACTTCACTACTGCTACAGTGAAATTTATCTTTGCAACACTTCTGCATAGTTATCTAAAACTGAAGTGTGAAATATGGGCTAGCTTCCAAGGTTCCCTTTTCATTGAATGGGGGTGGGTTCCTCTCAACTTAGACATTTATTTGAGGATAGGATGGATCAGCCTTACAGAGATTCTTCACCTTACAATTGCTTTACAATAGATGCCTGCTTTTAATGATGTAAGACTTTGTTTCTTGTAAGCCCTTGTTGTCAAACTGTTTCTTCTTCTGAGAAGAAAAGATTTTCCTACTAGTACAATAATACTGAAATAATGGAGCTACTTTAGAGTAGAATATGAGTCATTATGTTCAAAATCAATGTTGCTTAAATCAGAGAAAGGCAACATTATTGTCAAATTTCAGAAGCCCTGCCTTGTTCCATTGGGAATTTTATACCAACTTGTGTGAAGTAGTAAGTGGAAAGCTCATCAGGAACTCATGTATATTTACATATAACTTCTAATGTTCTGTATCTAAGAAAGAAGTCTCCATGCTGGAATGAGCAAGATATTATTACATGAGTAAGTAACTTCCCATTCTATGTCCTTCCTCCAGCAATCATACAGGTAAGAAGTTACCTGCCTTAATAATCTTTTGATTTAGAAGGGGAACTTGTGTTCTGGTTATCCAATTAGTGCTTAAAGTTGTCTCTGTTAATGCTGGTGTTTTGCCCTGCAAGCTTTGACTTGGTTGAGCTAAAAAACAGGATGAAAAGGAGGGAAAGGAGTCAATGTTTTTTTTAGAATCACTGAATAATTCATCTTGGAAGAGACCTTTGGAGGTCAAAGCAGGGCTCAAAGTCAGAAAAGCTTGCTAAAGGTGTTGTTTAGCTAAGTTAAAAAAAATCCCCATGAAAGGATAATCCAGAGCCTCTCGGGTAGTCTGCTCCAGGGCTACTGCCACAGTGGATGTTCTTTTCCCCTCTCGATCAGCGAAATTCCCATTGCTGCAGCTTGTAGCTGCTGTCTCTTGTTCTTTCCCTGCAATCTGAAGTCTGGCTGCTTCTTCTCTTGAAAGCAATGACTGTCCAACCTTTGTTGAAAGCAAGTTATCTCTCTTCTTAGGGTTCCCTTGCACAGGTTTGACAGACCCATCTCTTTCCTGAACTTGCATTGGTTTGTCAGTGTCTCACTTGCACGGGTGGCCCAAAACCAGACACTACTCCAGAGGCCAACATAACAAGTGCCAAGTAGTAAGAAAAATTAATTCCCTGGATCTATTTATGCTCTCATTAACACATACCAATACTCAGCCTTCATTGTTATAAGGATGCCTTGCTGATATATGTTCAATTTGTTGTCCACCAGGATCCGTGTGCCCTTTTCTGAAGAACTGTTCCCTGTGCCGTCAGTGCCCTGCTTAGCATGTTGCATAGAGATATTCTCTGCAGGGTACAGGACTTGTGCATTTGAAAATTTTTAACTTCCAGAAGTTCCCTTTGGCCTGCTTTTCCAGCTTGCCAAGGTCCCTCTGAACAGCAGCCCTACCCTCCAGGCTACCAACAGCTCCCTATCCACTGCCTTGAGATATTGCCTGTGAGTTCGCTGAGGATGTCTTCTCTCCCATCAAGTAGGTCATCAATGAAGGTCTGAAATGGTACTGGCCCATGACACCTAAGGAACAACACCACTCTTAGCTGGGCATCATTTAAACTTCAAATTGTTGCATTCCTGGAACAGTCCAGCCAGTTGTGCACCCACTTTGTAGTCCCCCCATCCAGTCCCTATCTCCCCAGTATAGTTACAAGGAAGCAAGTTGAGATGAACTATAGTCACTGGTCCCCTCCTTGTCTACAGAGTTAGTCACAGACAATTTTTCATCGTCTGGGTGTGGATGAGAAGGGTGTGAGGAATACTTTCCATTAGGAGAGTCTGCACCCACAGAACAACTCTGGTTTCTGTTTTGCAGATTATCAAAAGAAACCCAAAGCTTTTTTCCGAATATGTGACAACCTCCACATGTGAAAAGTTTAATTAGGCCATTATTTATATGATGGACAGCCCAGAGCAATTCACAGTCAGTGACAAAAAGTAGCTCAGGATTGTGAAATCTAAACTCCTTTGGGAATCTGAGCCAAAGAGACTTCTGAAAGCTCTATCCGAAAGGTCTGTAGCCTATCATTAGAAACAGCTCTGCTGCTGGAGGTGAGGGGAGCAAAATGAAAGTCCCTCTGCCTTAGTGATCAGTAAAGATCCTACACTACTCCCAGGGCCCTGGCACATTTGAGTACAAGTCCTTTGTTGGTCTAAAATGTTTCCTGCAGTTTCACCTAAAGATCTGTCTACTTTTAGACTCTGCAATACCGCGCTCTGTTGGAGGTTGTTAGACTCCTATGGGCTTCAAAGTATTAGCCTTCTGGGGGGTGAGGGGGAAGGAAAACATTGTTGGTACATTATAAATCTTTATCTCTGATCACAAAGTTTTAACTATCCTTCAGAGAACAAACAGACAGACAAGCCCTGATTCTAATTGCAGCTAATTTGCTATGAAATGAATGCTTTATCGTCATTCTTTCATGTGAATTAGTCAAGTTTTACATATATTTAACTGATATCTGACCCAAGGAATCTATTAATAAAGCTGTTGAATAACTCTGAGAAAAGCATACTGCAGTGTGGTAAATAATCAGGACGTAATATGGCATAAACCAACTCCTAAGCCTAAAACATGTTTTGAAACTTTAAAACAGATTCCCTAGAGCAGTGACCTGCCTGCATTCATCACTCAATGGGAAATGAGTTGCTTCTTGTATGCAGGGCAGAAGACTCATTTCCCCTACTGTTTTGGGAGGCGAAAGGGAAATGCATATGCCCCGCTAGGCAAACATTTCCTCAGGAGGTTAATGGTGTTCTCTCTTCAGGAAAAAGCGCATAACCAATTCAATGGGATCAGCCCACTGGAAGGAAACAGTGCGGCCAGTAATAGTGTGACGGAAGGGCTCAAGTCAGGGTGTCCATGAATTTTGGGAGAGGCGGTTGCCTCTGTTTTCTCTGATACCCCATCAGGGGAGAAAAAGAGCCTGTGGCTGACAGTGCTACAAACCCATTCGTAACAGCTCCGCCTTCCCCACTATTCTCCCGTCCCGACTCATTCCTCTTATTTACCTCTTCCAAACGCCCTGGCTCATTGTTCTGTGCTACTCTCCTGATGCTGCACCAGTCAGGCAGATGGGAGACCTATCCATGTGCTTGAGGCAACTCCTGCCCTTCTTGGAAGAGGCTGCAAAGGCTGCTGAGCTCGTAGGGCACTTTCCTTTCTTCATACTGACTGCAAAGGCCTTCTCTAGTTCTTTCACCTGCTGACTCCACCTTTTGAAGTCTCTTGCTCAGTCACTTACTCTACAGCAGACTGGGAGGGGAAAAAAGGCTTTTCAGATGATCTCCTCAGTGGAACAGGCACTACGGGATTTTGTAATGATACTTTGAATTTCTGTGGTCTGTCATCCAAGAAGCTCCAAAGGACTTTTAGATTCATTAAGCGTCCCGATCCACTAGCATTACTATCCCTTCTTAGAGATAAGAGCACTGAGTCTTAGAGCAAGAACTGCAGATAAATGGCAGATCAAGACTGAGAATCGGGGTGTTTCACCTCCCATTCTCCAGTAGTTACCACAAGGAAACATGGCATTGCCAAAGCCCCTTGATGTGGTGATCTGTATTATACATAGCTTTTTGCATAGCACTATGTGATTATTTTAATGCAAATGTTCATGTGAAAGGTGCATAGCTTTCCATGATCAAAGGAAATATATGATAGTCTTAAGGCCAAACCAAATTAATATTAAATCATATTAACAATTTCTATTTATGTTATACATAATGATGAGAGTTTAGAATGTAAGATAATTAGATAAATGATCTCTTTTTCCATGCTTTATATTTCAAGTTCTTAATTGCAAAATCTACAAAAAGAACATGAAGGGGGGGGAGGGGAAAGCATACTTGTAGCCCAGTGCCAGAGACATAGCATCCACCACACTCCAGACACGGATTACTCAATCATGGTAATCCATGTGCGCTTAGACAGCTGTTGATGCTTGACAAAATTGACAGTAACCACAGAAGGTCTCTTCAATATGATATACAACACTGTGTGGGTAGGAAAGTGAATATTCTAGGAAGCTTGTGATGAAAGGAAAATATAAATGTCCTGCACAGTCTTGCTTTGTGAGCACAGACCAACAAGCTAGAGGCTACTTGCTATTCCGGTCTGCCACAGATTTATAGTTTGACCTTGGGAATGACACTTCTCTGTTTCCTTTCTTACCTTTTGCGTTACAAGAAGAGGAGTGATTCAGAGCCAGGTGAAATCATAATGTGATCGAAAGCCAGAAAACGGCCTATCCCCTGTCATGCCACCCAAAGCGTATGCTGTCTTGGCTAGTGGGAAAGAGGCAGAAATAGCACAGACCTTCTCTCTCATTGTATAAGTTTATGTTGCCTGGTTTGAAATAGCAGCCTCCTCAGTTCCAGCCACCAGGCACTGCTATAACAATAAATAATCAAAATGATGCATTTGCTAGGACGAGTGAAGTCTTGCACAAATAGAAATGGCTGTTCGGACTTCCAGGGAAATAGTGACTCATGAACAGGTAGCAAGGCCATTCCTCAGTAAAGCTCACCACTGGATCTATCCTGGTATTTTCTGAGGAAGCAGGAGAGTCTGCCTGGTCCTGCTCAGTCCTCACTATGGTGTGGTCTACAGGTCCCATCCACCCACCCTTGGCTCAGCTGCAGAAGCAGGTGCTGCTCTCCATGCAATACCACATTCTGTGCATGTTCCCTTGCTCCCTACAAATCACTTCGGGTGAGCCAACAGCCATTTCAGCCTTTCAAAGCAGCTTGTTTTTATTCCTCAAGAAAGAGTTTATAGCTAGGATTTAATAAGCCTGTAGTGCTTTATATTTTGGCAAAAAAAATCACATTCTGCCCAACGCAAGCTATGTAAACAAGGGCAGTGATTATACATTCGAATGATGGAATGAATGTGATGTTTATACAGTAGGATAATAGACAGAATATTTCTGATTCAATTGGTGATTATTTGCCATAACCAATGGAATTTTTATTTTAGTACAATAGGCTCTGACATTTTCACCCTGGAGTAATTGTGCTCACAAATTTGGTATCTCTCCAGTCTGTCTACTGGATAGTCTAGCCTAATATTTTCATGCTGTGCAGCAATTAATTTTCTAAGGCTGTAATGTGTGTTGTTTTTACAGAATTTCATTCTTCATATTCCCTTCATACCATTTTTCAGCACAATTGAAACTGAACTCTGTTGGTATTAAAAACAGTGCAAGACAATCTTTCTTAGCCAAAGTAAGAAATCTGGCTTTCATTTTCCTTAAATCACACAGATGATGGTAGCTACACATACTAAAAATGGATGTGCAATAATAATACTTTGCTTCTTTCCTGTCACTTCATGTTTACTTTTTCATCTCTCTCTTCATTTCTTCCATCTCCTTTGTTTTTGAAATACTCTCTTTTCCTTTATTCAGTCCTTACCTAAGAGAAATAAACCACCGCATTCTACCCTCCCTTTTTTTCCTCCCACACCTCACCTTTACTCTGTAACAATAAAATACAAAACATCAGGCTTGGTAGAAGCCTTAATACAGAGACAGACAGGACTGCCCAGAGCCTTTAATTAGAATCTTACTTCCACGTCCTAGCAGAATGTGGATTAATAAAAGACTATACATTGCGGTTTTGGTTGTTTGGTTTTTTTTTTTTTCCTTTACAGACAACAAAGAAGAAATCAAAGTCTTCATTATGGAGATGTCTATTTGAGAAATCCAGTAAAACACCTGACAGACAGCTCACACAACTAAAGCAACTACCTACTCTCTTTGCTGTCTGATGAACCTGGAATGACCTAAGGAACCTGTGCAAGCAGCCAAGAAATTACCAGAATGTCTAAACCCATTTTGTCTAACCACAGAGATAATGGATCCTCCTTGAAGTTGAAAGTTTGAAGCCAGAGGAGAGAAAAAATATTCTGAGGAAAACCACATTAATGATGCAGAATATTTCCTCAAAGAAGAATAACTCTCTACAGGTTCTTTTGTATTGTCTGAGGTACTTAAAACTACGTGCGACAAAACAATAGAGTTCTACCACATCTTCCAGGTAACTAATGTTAGAGATCAGGAGCATTTCCCACCAAAGACTTTTTCTTACTAACTTGTCACTACTTTACTGTTGCTCTAGGTCAAAGGCCTTGTGTGACCTGAAGCAACCCTCCTTTTGTTCAGGAGTTTTCCTGGTGTGTTTTAATCCCTTTATAGGTCTCTCTGTGGCCCCTGTAATGGATTTTTTGTTTTATTTTGGTGTTGTTTTTTTTGACTCTGCCCTTTCATACTAACAAGAGGATTGCAAAGGTATATTATCTGTAATATCTATAAGAAAGCAATAGGGCCAGGACCCAGCACAAATGACTTCTCTTATCTCTTCATTGTTTCTTTCCCTTTCCATACAGAAAAAGGTTAGGGTATAGAATAGATGAGGAAGCTGCATCAGTCTGTCTGGCTTGGTCCGCACACAAAATCCAGAGCTATTGTGTGCACAAATCCTGGCTTTTGTGGTAGGAATATTTAGACCACAAATGCAGAATCGGAAAAAAAACCTGGAGGCTAATGAGTGTACATTAGTACCGTGGATTTAGTTTGATACTTCTGGAGGACATCTGCCCTAAAGTCTGTTAATGAGTGAGTAGTTACTCCTGCCAGTGAGGAAAGTATTAGTGCTGCTTTCTATAGACAAGAAAAGTGACTGTTAATGCAGGCATTCACAAAGGCTACTCTCACAAGGATAATAATAATCTGTTTTATTATCCAGAGCATAACCCAGCATGGCTTTTCAGGGTGACTCTTTTGGGGAGTTCCTATCTTCCTTTTGACAAAGGAAAGAGTATAGGAAGTAGATTTTGAGAGTAACCTAAGATAAGATTTCTTTTCCTGGCTCTGTTCCTAGATTTCTGGGATGACAACTGACAGGGTGTATCCAGAAGCTAACTTTAATTAAGGAAAGCAAACAGAAAGGAAGTGTTATCAGATGTAGGGGAACAATATGGTGTTGTCCCCCAAAGAATTTTGAGAAAACTGAAAAAAGTGTTTTTGCTAATGTTTCCAAGGAAAACTTGGAAACTCAAAACTTTAACCTAATTTTTTTAGGCTACAAAAAAATCTAAAGGTATTTTAGATTACAAAAAATAACATAGCAACATTAAAATGTTTGCTCAAATGTAGATTTTGCATGGTCCATATCCTCTTATGATTATTATTAATTTTAAAGTACTAAAGTGGACTTTGCATTTCTCTTTCAAAAAAGAATCCAAAAATTTTCTAATGGAAAGACTGTGTGTGGCTTTTTTACTTCATGTCTTTGTCGTAACTTGAGGACAAAACAGGGGCAGAGGAGGTCTCCTAAGGTTAGACTAACTCTACTATATGCCTAAATCTGTCAGAGGACCTACGTCACTTAATTCTAAATAGTAAGGCTATTAAAAATTAGTATTACTCAGTCCCATAATGTGCCAATGTGTGTATTACTTGTTCTTCTACTGGCTGATTTGCTACAAGATAATAGCCTCTTATTGCTACCAGCTGCTAATTAGCTGCTAATTAATAGGTTGATAGACTTTGAAGCCAGGAGGGACCATTAGCTCATCTAGTATGACCACAGCAGCCTTAACATATTCCACCCATGCTACCAGAACTTGTGATAGGTTGCTAAAGCCAGTCTTTGGCAGCAGCAACCACACTACTGAAGTCATCTAGAAATGGAAAACCTCCCGATTCTTTTATAGTTATTCCAGTATTTTACCATCATCAGTGTAAGATATTTAGACCTTGATTCTCAATGAATGTGTTTTCAGCTATTTGTTGTTCTCCACCAGAACAAAGAGCTTTTTATTATCTGATATTTTCTTCTCACAAAATTGTTCACTTGTAAACAAGGTACCTCTCCATCGTACATTTCACAAACTAAACAGACTGTTCCCATTGACTGCTCACAAGATTTCTCATTCATCTCGGAAATTATTTCCTATGCTTTCTCCACAATTTCATTAACTTTTTTAAAAAGCAGAGATGCTAGAACATCTGGAAGGTTTTACTAGGTACAGGATTGGAACCAGTCCTTATGCATCCATCACACAGAAATGTCATCTAGATATTGTCTTGAATTTGTTAGAGGTGATACACCACATCACCACACTGCTAGCTGCTGTGCCTTACCTGTACCCATCATACAATATATTAAGCAATATCTTAATTTGGAAGGCTTTTTGGAACACAAAGAAAGGTGATATAACCTGCACTTCAAATGGCTTTATTTTTTCACAAGAACATGCAGATAATCATTATTCTGTGCTGTCCCAAACAATGGGAAAATGTCTTTAGTTTTAGTATGTAACTAATAGTCGATAAAAGAGGAGTTATATTTCCCCTGGAAGCAGACTGGTATAAGGTCAGGACAGTAACCCTGGCTCCCCCAGTTCTTGCACAAAGGTGTTTGGTTTGACACTTTGATTTCCTAAACCTTTATTTTTATTTTCTAACAAAGGTTGCATTTCATTTTCTATGAAAGTAGCCCTGAGGAGACCTTAAGTAATTTCCCTTTCTTACTTCACATTCTCATCAGTTCTCACCCCCTCTCCTCCCACTGGTTTATCTGTAATTACTGAAAGTTTTTTAGGTTCACATATGGCAAGTTATAAATTATTATATACTTGATAGGATGTAGACTTGTGAGATTATAAGAAATGAGGCAGAAAAGTGAATTGGTTTATAGCTTCTTTCCTACCACCGCTACTTTCTCAGAGGCCTCACATCATGTGGAGGGAAGTAACAACAAAGGTACTTATCTGCTTTGTGTACATTATTCTTATGAAACAAACATCACAATATCACCACTTGGGTGAACTAAGATGCTGTACTGGGAATACAATGCCAGAATGACATAACCAGGTAGAAAAAAAGGTACATTAAGCTACATGCAGTAGGCAGGATGACTACATGCTCTTAAGAAAATTTTGCTGTGCTGTTCTCCTAACCCACCTCAGTGGTGTGTGTTGTAAAAAATCCATAGATATTGTCATCAGGAAGTTTTCATCACAGAATAAATTAAGCAGTGGAGCTGACACTGAAAGCTTCATTATAGCTCCTTCACAACTTCTCAGTTCTCCACTTAGATCTTCCTCTGCCGTGGAGGAACAGACACCTCCCTTTTCAGAAAACACAATGAAATAGCTATCAGTGATTTAACAAATCCCGTAAGATCCTCCTTGAAGGAAAAATACACACCCTAGAATACCCAGATGCGCAGTGTTAACCTATTAGTATGCTTTTATGCAGACTGGTTTGGTTTCTTCAGCTTCACTGTATAAATATACTTAACATTCTTCTGTCTTCCAGACCAGACCTGTGAGCTGAAGCTCATACAATCTAAAAGTTATCTATTAACTCTAGAAGTGCAAAAGCTTTAAAATAGATGCTTGCTGAGTAAAAGGTTGTACAGTAGCTACCATGGTATGGTGACAGAGTTTGAGTAAGATTGACTGTCAGTACTATGAGTTCAGATCAGTGAAGCTAAACAGCTGGTTTCATTTGAGCTCACACAGGTTGGCCTCAGCTATCTGCTTTTATTGTTTGAAATGGAAACAATCAATATGGTGCTGCAGGCATTACTTGGCATAGCACAACGTAAAACATTAATTGCATCGTGTGCAATCATTACCAGTATAAACAGGCAAGAGCATTTCCCAGTCCACTGGGTATTTTACTAAGGCATAAGATATATCTTTTGTCCCAGTCTGAGACAGCGAGTCCCCATATCCCTATTTCCTGAGATGCAGCGGCGCAGTGATTCACTGGCTTCTTGCCAGGAGCTAATACAAGGGCCAGAAATTGTATGTAAATCTCTTGTACCCAGCTAAGTTACTTGATATAATAAAACATACTTCTTGCTGGTTCATGGAGACCTAAGAACAGTCCCGAGTATGCATGGTACATAATTTAAAAAAAAGGTCCAAATGACGCGAATTGCCCCATACACCTGGACTGTCTGATCCATCCCCTATCCAATCGAATCAGAGGATGTGGGTCAGTCAGGGACAACTGAGTCTATTATTTACTGATGTTCCTTCTTTGAGCTACATTTTGAACTGTTCTTTCCCCAATATTTTAGGCAAACTTGCACCATTCTTGCCTCTTTCCATGATAAAGAAAACATCCATTACTGGAGCACAACCACCCAATAGTTCCCATGTCAGTTAAAAAGACTACTCGGCTGTGAGAGCTGTTTTTGAGAATAGCCTGCCAGGAGGAAGGTAAGCGTCCTGAAAGGATTGCAAAGCAGGGGCTTTCAAAAAGAAGGGGTCATGTATAGTATTTTTATACATATTATTCCTTTTACTTGTGAATAAGGCAGAATGGGTCAGGGATGTGATATCCAGGGAAGCCTTAGGTGCAGTGACAGTGGAGTTTCAAATCCTGATGGAAGTGAGGAAAGCAAATAACAACATGAAGACTCTGGATACCAGGTAAGCAGACTTGGGCTTCATCGGGAAATGGGTACACAGCATCTGTCAGTTTTGCCCAGTTTCTCAGGCTGCCCAGAATCACTGGATTCTCTGGCTTTGGATAGTTGCAAAACTGAACTGGATAAGGCCACGGGCATCTGCATCTAACTTTGCAGTTACCTCTGCTTTGAACAGGGGGCTGGGTTACAGACCTCCAGAGATCCCTTCCAACCTAAATTATTCTGTGATTTATGCTAAAATATTTTCCCTTTCTTTTTCTGCTCTCACCAACTGTTCTGTCCTTTCAGGTCCCAAATAAAGGGCCAACAAAACTTTCTCTGTTTACACACATACTGTGAAAATACTCCTATATAATTTGTCATATGACATATCGACTCAAAGTTGTTCAATGTATCACACTGCTGGACTAAATGTCTGCTTGCTTTTCTGAATCAGTTCTATGCAATGCCTACCTATGATAAACTGCTCTTAGCTGCAGTGCTCAACAGATAAAAACAGCAGGGTTGTGAATTAAGGTCTTGTCGTAAAGAGAATAAATCTATGAATTTTGTTTCAGTGAACCAAAATGGATTTTTATATTGGTTGCCTAATGAAACAGGGTTTATGTATTCACTCTTTGGGGGATGAATTCTCCATCTATTTGACCATTGTCCCTAATAATTTTTTTTAATTAATTAATCAGCTACAATGAGATGAGACAAAAGGTCAAATGGTAGAGGTTTCAAAGATTAAATTACTACAAGTATTATGAAATCTGACAGATCAGAGAGTATCCTCAGCTGAGGAAGTGCTGCCATAGGATTTTGAGTTTTATTAGAAACCAGAAAAAATATGTAGGAGAGAGCTGTGAGAGTCCCAACCATAGAGAAAGCTTCACCTGGAGCTCACTGCTAGATAGCAGAGAACACAACCACAAGACAAATTCACTAGGAGACCCACCTTTCCTGATACTCTTGTTCACAGCACAACTTGTTTTAAAAGTTTGTGCTAAGGATCCAATGATGCATACTGTACAGCTATTTTTGATCATATTCATGTGCTGTGATTATAGAAATATGGCAAGTCCTGGCCTGCCAGTGAAACGTTACATTTTGTCATATCATTATTAAGCCCTTATGAGAAAGGAGAGGACCTTTGATTGACATTTGATCTACTAAAGATACAAATCAATAACAAGTACAGATAGGGTAAGACTTGATTTTTAACAGAGAATCTTGAGTTCCTACTCTTGGTGTTGATAACTCTTCTCCCCACAGCAGCTCTCCACTCTGATTTCCATAAAACTGACAATATTGCAGATTGGAGTGTGTGACAGTACTGGAAACAGAAATTAGAGGGGCAATAGTTGCTGTCTTTTGAATATAGTAACATCCTGAACTTATTTCAACAAACCCTGTTTCTGAGAAAATGGTTCCCCCTGTTATAGACAAAGTTGTTGCTTCTAGCTTAGCAAATCCTGACTCTGTCAGTAAAAAAAAAAAAAAACAACAAAAAACCCAAAACCCCCAAACATGTATGTATATATGCATATAAATATAAATACATAAATATATATATTAACAATTTATTCTCTCCTATGAGTAAGAAATAACAAATGCAGACACAGGGGAAATGTGCTAAATTGTTTTTATTGCATTTCTTTTAAATATCCAGTATGCCAGTTCAGCTCCCAGAGGCATTAAGTGAAAGAACCCAAAAGCAACATAAACAAATTCAAGCACAAATAAAACCAAATTCAACACTCACAAACACCCCTCAGTAACTTGACTTCTATTTCCAAGTCAGGGTTGTGCCTACGGAACTTAATATTTGAAAATGAATCTGTAGGCTCCTTATATTTCTCTGTTTCTGGGTATAGCACCTCAGGATTTATTTTATTTTATTTTTTTGACAGGCAGAAGAAGAGTTGTGTAATTATTTGTTGTTAGATACTACATAGAAAAGAAATACCAAAGGAAAATGTTGAAATTATTGAAGGGAATGCAGAAAATAAAATACAACCCATTATAGCTGCAAGGTTCAATAACAATAATTAAGGACCTTATTGCTGATTATATTACGGAGTTGTCATTGGGTTTTTTTGTATGAATGTTTATGGCATGTACTTTGTGTCTGTAGTACCTAGCATCTCTGTGGGGAAACACCAAATCTATTTAAATAACACCAAGAAAAAAGGTAGAAAAAGGTATTATGAGTAGATTTCTCAGACGGCCTAAAAGGCTCATTATTTTCCACCAAAGTCAGCAACAGCTTCCCGCACTCTACCAGACACATGGAACATGGCCTGCGGAAGGTCGCAAAATTATTCGGATTAATATCAGAAGATCAGATCCTTTAAACACCCTGAAAAAATCTGGTCTTTCTGTAGGTCTTGCTGGCCTGGCTTTGAAAGAAAATCTTTACCAGTTTTATCAAAAAGGTGGCCTTCCACTGTGGCCTGGAATAGTCTTATGACTGCTCCAAAAGGCACCTCCTGGCACTTGCTCTGCTGCTGAGGTCTCCGGCTTGTCATTTCCTGGAGAAGATTAGTCAGTAGATTGCGTGGTGATTCGTATCTCATAGGATGCAAAATACATGGATCAAACCTTGAAAGAAGAAATAGAGAGAGACATAGACATTAGTGGAAATGGGGACAAAATGCAGTGTGTGTTTTTCAAGAGTAAATTGAAACCAGACAAACCTGATATCTTTCTGTTATTTTTAATAAGAGAACTGTTTTGGGAGTTTTGTTTGTTTGTTTTTTAAATAGATAGAGGATACATTGTGGCTGTAATGTACCTGTACCTCAGTAAAGGATTCAATGCCCTCTCTGCACAGAAGAACTCGTTTTCATCCTAGAAATGAAGTTTTCAAGTTTAAAATCATTCAAATGGGTAAGAATGCTATAATGAGAATATGTATGAATGTGGCATGTAAGAAAGCTATCAGACTAGAGAGAAGTTAGGAGAAAAATCCCTAAAGGATTAGTCTTTTTGTGTTGTCTTTGACAACCTGGGTACGAAGTCATGCCATATCTGGTGCCAGGAGCAGTCAGGTATGATGCAGATACAGTGGGAAATGCAAAGTCGAGGAGAGAAATGCATCCATTTTCTGCCCAGGACTGAACATCTGCTGTTTTTCTGTGTCTGTTCTCCTGGTGCAGGATAGGAAAAGCTGTAACAGATTTCAGGGAAAGGACAGGAGATGGCAACTATTGATATGGACATTTATTCCATAACATGCTGGAGTTTTTATGGTATACAGTCCAACGGAGACATACTGCAGAGATACTGTCTTGCCTGTTTAAAATAGAGTGGCTGAAAAGAGGTTCAGATCAACCACTGACTAATCCAATGGCTATGTTAGGCAACTGGGATATTAGAAAGCCAAGTTTAGTTTCTGTCTCAACATCCAGTTATTTATATGACCTTAGGCAAATTAAGGAATTGCTTTGTACAGTTCCTCATCTAGTAAACAGGGATAAAAGTACTTCCTGATTTAATAGTGGTTGTGGGGAAAAAGACATTAAAGTTTAGGAGATGTTCTGCTCCTATTTTAAAAGGGTCCACGTAAGCATTGTTCTTCTGGAATCTGCCACTGGGTTTAATGAAAACTGATGACTTACAGTGAAAGATTTAGTGGTTATTAAATTTATGTAAATTTATGTGTGTGGTTTGATTCTAGCTGGTTTATCTGGGAAACTCAGTGTATCATTATTTGATTTTTAATTGTTTGCTACCTGCAACTTCAGGTGTTATATTGCTTAAACACCCTTCAACTTCTAGTACTCTGACACTCAAGAAAAAAAATCTAGTGCTGAGGAATTATACCCTATACATGCAGTAGAGTAACCATTTGCCCAGTTTGGGCATGAATCGTTCTACTTGCTGTTGGTGCTAAATGACACAGCTATGCATAGTGTGCGGCTGCAAGGCTGAAATTGTGCATGCCTACTGCCGTAGTGGGTGCCACTCACACTCACCATTAAACTCGGTTTGACATACTTGCTCTCACACAAAAGCTGGTGACCTGTCAGCCCAACAGTCTCCTGGATTTAATCCTAAAAGATAACTACTGGGTGACTGTTAAAAGGCCACAAACAGCAAGTCGAATTGAGAGAGAATAGGAAGAGGGCAAGGAGAGGAAAATATCTCAGATTCCTTTTTCATTTAAAATGTGGTCTTTGGGGAAAATGTCATTTACTGAAGATAAAAATGAAGTGTGTTGCTGAGCAGGTGTATGTAATTTTATCTAATTACTACTAATGGGTTTTCCATGTATGTGAACCACCTGGGAATACTGAATGGTAAGAACATGTAGGAGGAAGGTGGATTTGGAGAAGGTGGAAAGGAACACCTTTAATAGCTGATCACAGTGAGCACTCTGGGGTAACAGGGACATTGAGAATGGTCTTAGGCAGTTTTAGAAAAAGAAATTTCTGCAGCAGATCATTGGGAATAGGCTTTAAGAGGCACACGAAAAACAAGAGTGCAGTGGTTTTGTAAATCTTTAAGGATGGGAAATCCATTTGAGCCAGGAGAGGAATTGCAAATCCTGTGATCTGACACTGCAACAGCCAAAGCTGGCTGTTACTAGGGTAGACTAGTTAGGCTACATCAGAGATCAGCTCTTTGATGTTCAATGTTTGGCGACAAAATTTATTTGAAAAAAAAAAAAAAAAGAGAAAAACTGATTTGGAGCAGTCATGTGTGTGGAGACACAACAAAAGACCTTGTTGAGTTCTTGTCAGTATTCACAGATTCAGCAATGGAGGAAAATTGTATAAAGAAAGCCAGAAGAAAGGGAATCTGGGCTGTTTACAATCCTAGTGATCGTACCAGCTAGGGCAAGTCACACAATCTCCCTCTAACTTCATAGTTTGCTCCTCAGACAATAAACTTTTAACCTAGATCAATTAGACTGTGGAAGACACAGTTCTGCACAAGGGATGGAACCAGTTAAAAGCTTCTCAGTAGTGGAGACAACATTAAATTATGTTGCCAACACACTTAAGAGACTGTGCCCAGGCTGCTACAAGAAAGGGAAACACAATGCAAGAGACAGAATTAGAGTAGCTAGCTAATGAGATAGTCATAGAATGCTTAATTGATTAATTAATGTTTGCTGTTCCCACTAGCAAGGTAGAGGCAATCAGGGGATGCAACTCCTGTTCCTGGAATGGGTCACCTCTGTGTGTCTCAGCAGAAAGTGCCACCCCACACACCTTGGTACTTCCCTTGACACTAGCAGCAGCCAGCATGGCTTTCCAGGACTTTGGCAGGCAGGAAGTAGCAATTTTCCAGTTCCTACACAGCCTAGATAGATGGCTACTTATTTTTCCAAGTTAAGGGTTGTTATACTGAACATAGTAACAGGTTAATCCCATGAGGTTCTCTTTAAACTGCCCACCAGGGTTAATCATAAGCTTATTAATATTGTGGCAATTATTATTCATATGCATTAGCTTTTGGGTGGCCCATCCTGAACATGAAGGACCAAAACGGTGTAGCAATAAAACAGGAACCTGATTATGTTTATATCAAGAAGTTAGGAGATTCTGATATTCTCCTACAGGGGGTGGCAACTATACACCCTTTTGCCATCATCCTGCTCTCTTTGGCTTTCTCCTCTAAGGCACTATGGTTGATTGTCAGCCCCTTAGTGCTATCGAATTATTCAGCAAATAGCAACTGCCTCGCTAAAATCAGGCAAGCATCCACTTCAGGCATGGGCTGATTGATGTTTTGACACTAGATGTTGTTTAGAACCTCTGTCCTGGCTGAGGTGCCCATCAGCTCCTCCTGTACCCATGGCTCCTGTGGATGGAAGGCCTTGGGAGCACAAAACTCACTCCGTTTGTCTGGTGTTTTGGCATGCACAGGGTGTGATTTCAAAAGGTCAAGGACAAAACCATGTTGCTACACGTGGGTAGACACTATCTGGTCTGTGAGATGCAGTGTTGTCAGGAGCACTAGAGATATGTGCTGAGGAGAGGGGTATGTAAGTTATAATCTAGTTTTATCTCAGCTAAGACGGGTGATGCATTGTTCTTTGAGCAGCAGCACAGCAGGACCCATCCTTCATGCACTGCAGTACCTGAGAATCATTTCAATGGTTTACAGCAGCTAAAACCAAGATTTTGTGGGGGGAAGCAGCCTGAAAAACAGTTTGGTTTTATAAGGAGGGAGGGAGAAATGATAAATACCACATATGTGCTGTGCATCTCCAATTTAGGACATGGTCATAATAGTGTGTTTTAGAAAGCCACTGGTTCCCAGCTAGAAGCTGAATTTCCCCCTTCACCTGAAGTACAAAAACCGATCATGTGTGCGTGCCCAGCTCCTCACACTGCAGAGTAATCCAGGATGAATTACAGCGGCTGTTTTACTCCATGCTACTGCAGACTAAGAGCCACATGGATGCTGTCAGCTTCCCATTTCCTCCTGCAAAAGCATTGATTTTGAAACTGGCATGTTAACATAGCACATGGTTCCTTGAGCTTGCTCTCTGGATACATACCAAGCCCTGTTCAGAACGACCCTGAAACACCCTGAAAACTTTATCATGGCCCTGGTGATATCTCAGAGCGGAAGATGTGAGCGTGGACCTGTGACCACAGTACAGTTATGCTAGATGTACTCTTTTGTTCCTTTTTTTAATGCCAGGATCAATGTGACAGTATTGAAAAGGCGGCTTTGGAGTACTCTGGAAAACAGCTTTCTCTGAGATAGATGGCCTGATCTATGTAATGGCATGTAGTGTTGCTACATCAGGTTAGGAGGACCTGAAGAAGGAAGGATCTTGTAGCCCATAGACACAGCAAGAGAAACTGTAACAGGGTAGTTGAGGAGTACTTGAACTTGGGCTGTCAGAAAGCAAGGGCTAACTCTCCTCCAATGTCTTCCTATACAGCCACAAGACCATAGATAAATGTATCATCAGCATCTCCTGTTATCCTGCTAGCCCAAGAAAAAGAAAAAGTAGAAACAGATGATGATCCTAATTAGGATGGAGTTCAGTTTTGATTTAAATAAAATCATGTGAGATCATAATTTTTCCTGAAGTGAAATAGGGGGGGATACCTCAGTCCCAGAGAGCAGTAGACAGAGAGAGATTTCTCAGGGTAAGAGAAATGTTAGCGTCCCAGCTGGAGGAGAAGTTTCTCATTGAGTCTAAATCTGTGCCCCAGTTCACAGAGTATCTCTGAAAGGTTCTTACAGGGTTAATAGGATCTGCAGTGACCAGGAACATCATTGGTGCAGAAAATGCCAAAGCCATCTGATGACATACAGGGTAAAATGTAAGAAATACTCTGAAATCTGCTTCTTTGTGGAAGAACTCTGCTTTCTGGCAGCTGAAATGGCAGTCAAGCCTTGTGCAGGAGGGCTTTACAAGCTTTCTTATTCCTGCTCTTAAACCTCAGTAAAGGGTTATCTGCTTTTTCCCCAGCTTCTCTTTACCTCCTCCTCATTGCAGTGGGTTTTCAGAATAACTCTATCAGTTTCATGATAGTTGTGTCCAGGGGCTTCAGGCTGAGGTGGTGGTCCATTGTGTCAGGGCTTCCTCCTGACCTGGGAAAAAGGCAGTTCTCTGTTTGGTTCATATAGGGGAGGTCCCTGCCAGAGAAAGGGCTAATCTAAACTTGGAGGAAAAGTACTTGCACCCTACTTTGATAATGAGGCACAGGGATGTTAACTGACCTGGCCAAGAACTCAGAGAAACCAGTGGCAGAGATATGAAGTGACTGCAGATTCCCCAGGTACCCGATCTGACCTTTGAGAAAAATCTTTCTTACAAAGCTGTAGCACTAGGTCGACCTAAGTGGCAGATTGGGATGATTGTGAAATCAGGTAGGAAAGCTTATGGAGAAAACAATTGCTACGCTTCTTTTGGCTGGGCCCCAGATTCACTTCGGCTTGCGAGGAGCTGAAGACCTTCTCCTTTCTCTGGGAGAAAGTACAGGGTTTGGCACAGATGAATAGTTGGTTATGGCAAATAAAGGCAATTCATCCTAATACACCACTAACTGGGAGGGGTCAGCTGACTTTGGAATGGACTGCAGAGGTTTGTGGAGAAGGATCAATGAATTCAAAGGAGGAAGAGATTCCAGCCAGCTGGTCAAGCTCTGCTCCCATTTAAGGTCCAATTGACCCGAACTGCACAAGGTGTCGCCAGCATTTCACCCCTATCTTTGGGGGTAAATTTGGCTCTGTAGTAGGTAGTAGAGTTTATTTGGCTTCCTCACACAGCATCTCAGACTTTAACCTTCCAAATAGGCTCACTTTACCCTATTAACATCAAGCAAAATATTGCATTCCCCTCCTTCACAGCTCTTCCCTTACTCTCAGGAAAGCAGCTGCCTTCACTGAACTCTTTTTCCCTCTCAGGCAGGAAGTCTTTTAAACCTTTAAGCTGGGAATTAAACCTTACTGCTTCTACCACTCAAGGCACTTTCCCATTCGAGGTACATAATTACACTAGCTAGAAGGACAAATTGTTCTACTGGATCTTTAAAGGAGCCATATCGTCTATCACAGGTAGGTCTCATGCTGACCATATACAGTAGCGTGGATACCCCATGGGCAGCCAGATACATAATGTGGTTGGATTGCTGTCATCAGCAGCAGCTCGGCTTGCTCAGCATCCAAAGAAGTGCTGGACCCTCTCCTCTCCCTGCGCCTGACTCCGGCAATCTCCCCTCTCCCACGTCCCGGGGTTGCTAAGCAACCTCCTGCAAGCAGCGGAGTGAGCAAGAGCTGTCAAATTTATTATTTTTTGTCTTAAAGTAGCAATATTTCCTATGTACCTAAAAAATTATAATCAAGAATTAACTATTAGTTTAACATCACAATGAGGCCTAATCTCCCCTCCTCTCCCCATTGCCTCATTTGGACTCCTGCATAATATCAGAGGACGCAGGAAAGGGTTGCACCTGAATAACTGAAATGAAATAAAGTTTGAAGCCAGCTCTATGTTTCACATTAGCAGCTGGTTTGGAAGTGAGGGCACCAGCAGGGTCTCCCACACTGTTGAATTTAACATCTGACAAACTGCAGGAAACTGAAGCCGGTTATACACAGGGAGTTGTGTTTGCCAAAGGCAGGGTAATTATATACATTTAAAAATAAAACAAGACATAGATTTACCATACAGCTACAATATATTTCTCACAGTGATTGACATGTCTAGCCTGCGCCAACTATGCTTCTTCTGAACTGACCTTATGAGGTGGCAGAAATAACTCTACAGCAGGGGCAAGATGGCATTGACCTCTGAAATCAATTAGCATGAAGTAGTCTCTCCTCCACATACAGTATATGTATATACATTCATACACAAGGAATTCAGAGCCAAACACGCATACAGGATGGTACCAAGCTGTACATTCAGATCTAAGTTAGTCTGTTGAATAGTGGGTCTCAGCTGGGGGAAGACAACCACCCATATCCCCTTCATCCAAACTAGTGACCCAGTCTCTAACTCTTGCTGGACTTCTGGACTTTATCTGGCCTTGGAGCGTTATGGAGGTTTTATAGATCTTATATAAAGGGACATCACAGGTAAGATTTATAATATGGAGTAATTGGATATTGAGTCAGGATTTAGCATGCAACATAGATGTATCACATGTATCACATATCACAGGGAGTGAGAAAGAGACGTGAAGAGCATTGTGTCACGGGTGGTAATACTTGACATGGTTATAATTTAGCAGCAATACAAAATTTATTGATGATTTGAGGTAGATCAAGAGGTTGAATTTTAGCAGCACTTAATCATTAATCTGTTTAAAGGTTTACAAAGTGATGTAACAAAATAACTGAACAGTGACTTAATTACAGAATTGAAGACGGCAAGATTCACACTAACTTACTGTAAAGTATCGCAAATCAATACACATGCATGTGAGCAAAAGCACAGATACATAAGCAAAGCATATAAGTGTGCACACACACACACATACACATGCAAGTCTCTGATTGCTAGAATCAGGATTTTCTTAACAGCGGGTGACTGCAACGAGCTGACAGGTACTGCTTTTAAGTCCTACACTTGCATGGATGGATGGAAGAACGTCCGCATGCATAAAGCTAATGTGTATATCACAAACATATAGGTGAAGTAGATGGAAGAGAGTCTAGCCTATAGTCAAAATTTCCCTTTCTTGAATTTAAGGTAAATACGATACATTGGTGTTCCTCAATGGGCGGTAGTTGAGGATGAAGAAGGATTCTCTTGCCCTAGCCTTGAGGTGTCAACCTGAGTGTTATCTCAGTTCAGGGGAGATACTGGCCACTGCCCGCTGCGATCCAGAAGAGTTCAAAGGGTCTTTACTATAATCACTGCTTATAGGATCTGAGACAATTGACTTTCATCAGGCACTTTTCCACTCCAGCCCAGCTCAGACAATGGAATATTCTGGTACTTTCCACTGGTTACACAAGCCCAGGACTTGCTAGGTCTTGGGGTCCTGTTATTCCCCTCTCTGTGGCCACAATCCATGTTGTCAGGAGTGATCGATTATAGTTATTATTTTCAAATGGTAGGAGTCATGGGAACCAGGTATACTAAGGTGTTGCCGTAGCGTTCTAGTCCGTTGCTCTCCACCTTTTCTTTCTTTCATGTTGGACCATTATGTCTCATTCTGGTCCATTGTGTTATTATGTGGCCCAGGTGAGGGGGAAATTGCGCTAAGTACCGAGAGGCCTGAAGGAAGAACGGAGCAGCACCACACATTGCAAAGGTGTCCGATTCCCATCTTAATAGGAAATTTGTTAATTTGCAATGCTCTCATCAGCCTAGGAAGTAGACTCCATCCCATGCTTCAGAGAATGGTGAAAGAAACTAAGAAATTAGGTTGTTATTGTTAACCTAACGTAAGGAAAAGATCTTTCCTGGCCTCAAATCTCTTAATTGGTGTAATTGGGTTCTGAGATGTCTACTATTTATACAACATTGGCTACAGAACCAGTGGTTTCTGCTGCTTCTGCTTGAGACGAAGTATCATGTTAGTCTCTTCAGCTCTGTTTCTTGAGCCTATAGTCTCTTCAGGACTTTCTTGACCACACCTAGTATTTCAGCAAGTTGCTTGGCCTGGTCATCCATGAGGCAGATATGTGGACAGAATGCAGGAGGCACAACCCTAGGCTTGGCAAGCTGAGCCTACGGCCACAGATGTTCAGAAAGAGAGGTACAGCCATTACCTATTTCTCTTGAGACCTGAGCGTAGAAGGATGTGTACAATAACCTGAAGCCTTAGTCTTTACATGGCATGCACTCGTTAGGAAAGGAGGAATCAAAATATACTCAACTAAAACCCTCCTCATCTCAAGCAGGACTTGATAAAACAGTCTCAATAATGAACAGATTTACTAGCATCTTTGTAAACTAACACCTCAAGTGTAATTTGCTGCTACCCCATGGGAGCACAGTCTTTGCTTACTGGTTATATTCAAATAACTGATGGGTAGTAATGGAAATGCATGCTCATGATTCCCAGGCTTCATGAATTTGCACCAAGTTTACATTCACTATTCATTACTTGTCCTTTATTGGCTTCTTTGGAAAAAAACCTGAGAAAGTCATGGAAAAGAAGCAAAGCTTTTCAGCCCAAAACCACACCAGTGATAATTACAGGAAACAAATAAATACCAAGTGAGATCATTATTCATCCACAGGTAAATGGAGGAGTAAGAAGGACAAGTTTTTGAATGATTCACAAACTTGGGGTGAAAAGAGGTTAATATCTTTAGTTTGTTTTATCCATTTTAATCAGATTTACTGGCTGTGCATTATAATGAGGTAGTGTTGCCTTTTTTGAGCACAGAACATGTACTTCTTACAGCAAGGAACAGTCATTAGGAAAACTCTTCCTCAAAAATAACCCTCTTTATCTTTTCCACTCCTTATTTTTGTGGGGGTTTATACAATTTTCAAGCTAAACATGTAAGACGTTCAGGTAATGACAGAGCAGGTGTGCCTTGGGAGGGCTAAATTATGGGAGTCAATAAACAATTACGGGGTAGCATCTGGATGATTGAAAGAATGTTAGCAGCACTATTAGTTAGAAAATAATGATTCTTAGGCTCCATGTGTAGGTCTTTTAATATCCAAGACATAGGCTTACAGATTCAAGGGTTTTCTAGGTTTGAAACTTCATAAATAAGACCAATCTTGCATTTGCAGTGATGCTGTCTTAGACTGTTTAATAAGATCTAGCCTTCGCACTATGAAAAGTCCATAGTGTGACAGTAGGGAACAGAGATGATCCTCAACGCAGAAGATGGAATAATTTACATTGATTTCAGCAAGGTTTGTGTGATGCCGTCATGACTTTCAAACTAGAAGTGTTTGCCGTGAAGTTCATGAAAGTCTGGTTCTGAACTGTCACATCTTTTCCCATCACAAATATTAATGTATTAATCTCATACATCAATAAGTGTTTATGCAAAAGGTGAAAGGAACATTCCCATTGCTGGACATGACTGTAAAGACCTGAACTCTTCAGAATGTCAAAACTCAGGAGAATGATGTTTCAGAAGTAGAGGGCACCGTCTAGGTTCTTTTTATGGCAGGGTACATTTGGCCTTTCCAGTTGTGGTTACCTGATCCCATTGTCTGTTACAAGTGTCTTTAGTGAAGACACGAGCAGGCTTTGGGGTAGGCTGTTAAAGGCAGAGAGCTCAAGAAAACACTTGGAACATCAGAACTACCAATAACAGTGAGAGGAAACCCAGGCACCATAGTACTTAGAGAGAGGCAGTAGTGGGGCGTCAAGATCATTAACAAATATAGCTGAAATTGCTTAAGCAGGGTGGTGTTGACAGCAATCTAGGCATACTCATGCAGGATCATAACAAAAAATCATATTTTTCTTAGGAGGTTTAGATGAAAAATAATCTATAATATGCAATACTACACAATTTAGAATGTTAATGAAAAAAAAACAAACCCAAACCTCATGATTTAATCTTGTACTTTAGCCACAGGAGAAATGATCTTCCTGGGCTCTTTCCTTTTTGCAACCTCTGGAGTATCTTTCTGTCATCCAGAATATGAGAACAGATTCTTCAAAGTGTAAGTCTAGGTGTGCAGTGACTGTGTATGAATTAAAATAGACTGAACGAGAGAGGTGATTTAGCAAGCAGTTGATAGGCTGTGCTTTTCTGAGCTTGTTTTTGACAAAATAGACCAAAACCAAGAAAAAAGTGTAAAGGGAGCTCAAAATGAGGATGCTTTCCTGGCAAAATATACTTAATTCTATAATTTCTCCCCCAACGTTCAAAAATGGCAATGTCAATATTTTGCAGTGTTGACAGGTAAATCACCATTATAGATCATAACATTATGCTTTTTCCTGTGACAATTGTCTATATCCCTTTATTCAAGATGAAAAGTCCAACCGTGGTGCCATGCCAAGATGCTCCTTTGATGTACAAAAACCACTGGGGCACTTTAACTTCCTTCAGGATATATCTTACAGCAAAATCTCTCGTCAATTTGGAGCTGGACAGCCTTGATTGCTCAATTGCTTTCAGCCATTTCTGAAAGGCTGATGTCCAGCATATAGTGACTGAATGAAAGGTGTTGAATCTGGTTGTCTCTTGGCAAAGTCTTCTCCTGACTTTATGTGAAAGCAGAAAGAGTTGTTATATAACATATTGATCTACTGATGACTCCAGGTGGAAAAGAAAATTTATCCAGGGCTGTTATATGACCTATTTCTCAATTCTCTGTAGTCATTTATTAAATAAAATCTGTGATGGAAAAATTCTCTCTTCCAAAATGTCATTTTCCCCTCTAAAAACCTCTGCCTTGAACAGAGAAGTGCCCTTTTAGATATGAATCTTTGACAAGGGTTGTGTTATCTCAGCAGACATACTGTGGTGGTCCGGATCTCACCTAACAGGACAGCATTTGTTATCACCTTGAGATGGAAGCACTGCAGATAGTTGCCGTACAGGCTCATAACCAGGATTGTTTTTCAGGATCAAAACTACTTTGATTTTACATGCTGGCAGAAGTCTGGATCTAGGATGTGTTCAAAGAGAAGTTTAGCCTCAAGGCACTTGGTTATGGTACGACCCCCACACTACATGGAGAGAGGACACCCTTTGGATCACTCACTGAACCAGCTAGTGTCTTTCACTTATGACAAAGACTGCAGACCTCAGCAAGCCAAGTTAAAGCCTGATGGCTTGTGATCAGCAAGAACTCCAATGAAAACAAGGACAATCCTCAACTTCACGTGCACACCAATACTTCCTGCTCAAGGAAGAATAGACAAGGAGGCCTCAGCCCTAGTACAGATGACAAGTGATTTTGCTCACATCAGTCAGGTTAGTCTGGACTAGTTTTTATGAAGTTGAAGCCACTGTAGCACATTACAATGGGTGAGAGAGGTGGGAAGGCTCTGCATAGGAAAAAATTAAATACTGCTAAGCCACAGATTGACTTTCAAGGTTAATTGGATATTTAGTTTTAGCTTCTGTCATAACAGATCAGTCATGTCACACTATAATCAAAACTAACACCTTCCAGTAGGCTTGTTAACTATTCTAATATAGGAGGCAATTGTTTCAGTAATAATGGCAAAGGTAAGGAATATTCCTTTGTGCATACAGACATTTATAGCAGCAGCAGCACCACCTGTCCCCTGGAACTGTGAGCTGTACTATTTGCGAAGGAAAGACCTGATTTTTTTGTTTATTTGCTTGTAACACCAATATAGAAGTCTGGCTGAATCAAAGTGATTCATGGAAAAAGGTCAAAAATAAAGAGCTGCTTGGTCCAGATGGTGACAATAAGAAGCCTTATGAATAAAACCACAGCCTGCAAAAGAGTGCGGCTGTATTTTTAAATTGAAATATGTCATATTCAAGTATATAGAAAGATAAGCGCAGCAAGCTGCCAGATAGAATGGAGGACCTGAGGGTAAAACAATTTCTTTGAGATGTGTCTTCAAGCAGGACTGAAACCAAACTTCACCCACAACCACGTTATATAACAAGAGGCTCACGTTTTGGACCAAGGGGCACAACAGAAAAGAGAAACTACGTTCCTTCTAGTACTTCCTCTGTGTAGCTCTGCCCAGGAGTATACCCCAGTGAAGGTCTCCTGACAAGAGATTCCCAAGGCTGTATCGTACATTCAGCATATCACTGATACTATGACAACAGCAGATTTGTCAGCCCATCTATTAACCTTTTCATGTCCTTCTCACTTACCAGGATCAGAAGGTTTCCACATTTTTTCTGGTCTGACTTGTTCTACTTACTAACATAGGAAATGATCTGGATCCTTCAGACAGACAAAAATGCCAGTGGAGCATTTTTCTTTCAGTTCTTGCAGACCCATGTGCCCATGTGATATTTGGTGAATTCTCTCTGTGGGCTGAAAATGATCTGTAACAATATCTGAAAGCCTCAGAGATCCTCAGACTCCTGGTGTCATTCAATTCCTCTGAAACAAGATATTATTCTGGATTGCCCAAAATTAATATCCTTGGTCATCTCTTGCACTGGTATTAGAGAGTAAAACTAGTACTCGGTCTCCAGAGCACGAAGCATGGATTAAACACTTCATTTCTTACTGGGCTTGTGTAAATGCTGGTAAAGCCTGAGTTTTAGCCATGTCACGATGACAACAGATCATGATCTTGTCTAATTATTTTAAGCTTGCTCATGTATTAAAGCTGGACTTGTGTCAGGGCCCTCCTGGATATACTTTGTTGTGTCCATGAGTTTCTGCTAACGTCTAGTCACAAATTAAAATTTTCTTCTTTATCTGGATTTGTAAGAAGAATAAGAAATACACAGACATACTTCAAGGAAAGACTGAGAAATTAAATGACAAATGTGAAGCTAAGAAAAAGTATGGAGGTGAAATGATAGGCAAAGGAAGTTTTCCTAAAGTTATAATTACTAAAATTCCATTTTTTAAACAGATTACAACAAATGTAAATACTGTATTCCAGTGACTCCTTTGAATTGTGTTACTGGAAGTATAATTTTCCCAATATCTGTATGTACCTTAAAATAGGGGCACAACATTGCCTATGATGTATTCAGTCTTTCTTCCAGGTGGGATTCCTCTAGAGGATGAAGCATGACAGGAAAATTTGGCCCAAAAACTAAGGAAACAACCAAACAACAGTTTCCAGGAAGTTTTGTAGCAGTGCATCAAATCTGAAAGGGCTCTGAGTTTGTCTGAAGATGCTTTATTGACAAAAAATTGAGATTTACTACCAAAACCAGGAACTCTTCATAAACACTATTTTGCTTATGACCGCATTTTCAACTCAAGATGTTGTACTGACAGGCATGCATATATACCCCTATATGAAGAGGTCTTGTAAAAAAATTGCAAGAGACGTTAGGGCAATTGGAACAGGAGTGTTGAAATGAAGTGGAAATATGGTCTGAACAAAAAAAAAAAAAACCCAAAAAACCACAAACCAAAAACAAACAAAAGACCAATAAAAAAAATATCAGAAGGGAAGGAAATCATAGAAGAAAGAAGCAATAGGATGACTAAGGCTGAAGAAGGAAGAAAGAGAAGGCCAGGGTGAAAAAAGGAAGTCCTGATCTGAATTTAGCACCAAGACTGTGTAGCTACATAGCCATGACACAGGAATAAATACGCTTTACATGCCAGTACCTGTAGGGCTAAGGACTGCTTTAGCCTCCTTCAGAACTCTGTGCCTGAAACCAGAAAACAAAGAGCTTCAAAGCAGTTTAGCTCTCCAAGCCCATGATTCAGGTGTTCTGAACATCAACACGTTCCCGCTTCCCTCAGGCTGTTTTCTTTGGCAGTTGCTCAGCTTTTCCATTAAGATTTGTGCATTATTGCACAGGCTGCCGATAAGTTGTTGCATACACGGACGGCTTTGCCAACTACTGCTTGAACCTGCTGGCAGTTTCCTGGTAGGTAGGAATTAATTCTCTAAAGGAGGGAAAAATCTGTGGTTTATAAATATATCTTTTACTACTCAGCTTGCAAGAAACTTAAACCAGAAAGACATTTTTCTTCCTTCTTCTGTACAAACTCATTGCCCAGCATTTTTACTTTCTTCACTCTTAGGAGATGCTTTTCTCCATATAGCTGCAGCTGACCTCTCTTGGATGAATATTGTCAGACAATGCTTCACCAACAGTTTTCTTGATAGTTAAAGAGCAGCTCAGATTCCTTTGCTGGACCAGAAACATCAAGTTTCTCCTTTAGAGAAAAGTTGGAAAAGCTCTCCTTGACCACACACAAGTAAGGGACAGAGACCAAGAAGCAAACTATGAGCAACCAAGCTCAGAGCCTCCAGCTCTGTCTTACATGTGAGGCTTGTGCCATGTGGCAAAACCTCCCATAAACCATCCTCCCAAAAGCTGGCTACTCCCTTCAGTGTGCTCTGCTGTGGACCCCATACACCCTGGGCTGTAGGAAGAATTACTGGCCTGGGACATGGCAAGGTGCTTCCCTCCGAGCCATGAGCTGGGTGGCAGCCATCTCCAATGCACGACTTGAAAACAGTACATCTTTGTTGACTCATGCCAGACTAGTTAGAAATTCCGTAACTAAGAACACTTCCAAATTCATAATTTCTAATCTCCTTTTCAACAGCAGCCTGCGCAAAAAGGCATTCATCCTCCAAGTGACCCTTTAAGGAAAACTAAGCAGAAAAATCTGGGCAAGCATCACTCTAATCAGCAATCAAACTTCCCTATGAAGCTCTAGAGGGCCTGATTGAAAGCAGATGTGGGTAATCTTAATGAGGGAAAAGATATAGCTGCCAGGAGAATAGAAAGTTTCATGAAGAGCCCTTGACTCTGTAGTAGACCTTCATACAGGGTTAATAGATTTGGGCAGGCAGCAAGCTACAGTTTTATGCTGTTTTTTATTAATCACAGGAATTGTGTGTTGCACTGCAGGATGAGCAGAGGGAATTTGTTGAAGTGCAGCCCTCCCTAGCTGCATGGCTCTAAAATTGAAACACAGTCTGGTCATCACTTTGAGAGATTTAGGAAGCAGTTGTCTTTCAGATATCCACAAGGTTGCAAGCTACCTTTTTTCAGTTCCAGTATCTCCTTGAAAAAGCGAGGCATAGAAGAGAAGGATTCTGCCAAGTCAACCCTCTGAAAACAAATCGTGGTGAGGGGAGCAGTTTTATTCTTCCTAACTGGTAATGCCTGTGGGACTTTGCCCACTAAAGGGCTGGGGGGAGAGATGTTCACTTCAGACCCTTCTGGCAGGGAAAGGACAATGAAATTTCCAAAGGTAATTAAAATTTAGCTTCAGCTACTGCAAAAGCAAAACACATAGGGAATGCCTTAATTGGCAGTACTGTGGAACAGAATGTTTATATTTACAAAAGAAAAGAGCAGTCCGCATGTCAGGAATGGAAGGAGGTTCTAAAAGCATTAGTTGCGGGGAAAATCATGCTCTGAGGCTTTCTGGTTAGAAACTTTCCTCAGCAGCTTAATGCAGTGATTTTTCAACTGCTTTTGAACTCCCAAGTCCTAACGAAGCTCTCAAGAAGTGAGGATCTAATGTGAATATGTTGCTTTCATGGCTTGCGCATCTATATGTATATATATGAACTGGCATTTCTTCAGGGGCCGAACAGGGGTGTCTCAGATGTAACTGTAGATCACAAACAGTTCATAGGCCATAGAACACTACTCTTGCATTTGGCTAATCTGATTATCTGTTTCCGCTATCAAAAGGCCATCTGAACATGTCTGCAATACACTTATCCTTACAACATTCCTATAAGGGAAAATGATACTTCAGCCCATATTAGGTATTTCTGACAGTCATGAATCACTTATCCATCTCGAGTATACTTTCCATGGCTTTGGTCAGTAAAATGTCTTTGTACAAATTGCTTCACTAAGACTTGACATGACATGATGTGACGTGATGTGACACGACATGGTTAAGAATTTTTTCTCAAAAGATTTTTTCATTTTAAAATGCAGCTTTATTGAAACTGTACTTTTGGCAGAAGGGAGTTAGTTTGGATGAATTTTTAAGCTAAAAATAGGCCAATGTTTTCCAAAAAATTGCTTTGACACTCATAAAAGGAAGAAAAAAGTGTTCCAATTTGAAGTGCCTTTGTATTTAAACATTAAGCTAATTTTAGTTTGGGGTTTTTTTTAAGTGAACATTTAAATGAATATTTTATGATTTTCAGTATGAACCTTTTCAGTGGGTCCTGACAGAACACATTTAGGTGTGACCAGTTTGGGGCTAGATTTGTGGTTCGAATTTTTCAGGTTTAAGGTGGAATTTTTAAAATAGCATCTTGAGTTTATTTTTTTCAGAGGTGAGATTTTCTCTTCCTGACTCAATTTTCCCTGTCACTTGGGAGATGATTAAATAAACAAAAAAGCTTTACTATTATGAAATTTCTCCTGATGATCAATGCAAGGTTTTTCTAAATGTCGTCCACACAGCACAGCCTCATAGCTATGCAAAACTGAGAATAATTTTATGTATTCAGATATGTATTTAAATCCCAGTTAAAGTGGTGTCTTTTTCAAGGTCAAATACACTTCAGAAAACATTGAGGAAAAAGCAGTGGTCTCAACGGTAAACGGCTTTGTGCACCATAGAGCCCAAATTTGCAAATAATCTTAGAAGATCCCTTTTTATTGAAAAAAGCATGTATCAATCAACTTTGGGTGGCTTGTAAATTCATCAAAGGCAGCATGGATTCAAAAAAAAATGCATAGGAAAGACGACTGTTTCTGTAAGAGTAAGAAGTCTCTAGAAATACTGTGTATAAGCAATAGCACCTGAAAGAAAGCCTCCTTGAAGCTGGAAAGAGGTTGTTAGGAAAAAATGCGGTGATGCAGAACACATCTGTGCTGAAGCAAAGTATGTACTGTTTCCAGTTTAAACAACGGGGAGAATTTAGGGAAGACACTGGAAATGAACCCAAGCTAATTTTAAAAAAGATTAAGTGATAATAATTCAAAATGAATTCTAGTCTGCATAATTTAGGCATGTAATTTACCCTCTACTTCTTGTTACTCAGTGAACATTTCTTCTAATGTAAACACTTCAATTTCCCCATCACATCAGCAGCAGTAGGTGTTGTTGAAGACTTCCCGGGTGATGTTCGCTATTCAAATGAAGCCTTTAGACTCACACTTTTTCATCTGAAGGCTGTTTCAACAAGTACTGCTGCTAGGCAGAGTGGTTCCGGTGGTTCCTGTGGTTTTGACGGCCTGTGAAAATACAACCACAAGATAGCCACAACCCAGATTTAGTGTTCAGGGCTTCCGCAGCATGTCCTCAAGAGCTGTCCTCAGATCACACCAACTAGCAGAGCATTTGTTGTAGGATTTGTTGAAGCAGAGAGGGGGAAAAAAAAAAGTGGGGTTTGTTGGCTGATATTTATCTGCTGTGCAATACAGCTCATTCGCTCTAACACAGACACGTATACTTCCCAACTGTGTTTACACAGCAGCTAATTCGTACTTGCGGCTGCCGCTGTTTATAAGGAGAACCAAGCAATTGTTCCTCACGATTCTCTAAAAATAAATGTGCCGCCTTTACTGGGGTCGTTAGAATTCTAAATAGTGCATTTCATGATCATTCATAATGCAATAGCCTTAATGAGCAGTGCCAAATTGGTCTTAGTATTCTTGAACCACCCGTTGCTCAGTTCCTCTCTCTCTTTCCATTGCCTTTATGGAAAGAATAACAATAAATCATTTTATATTTAGAAAACTCCTTTTTATCCAAAATTAACCAAAAAGAGTAACAGCCCTCTACCCAGTCCTCAAGCCCTCAGCTTAGAAAAAGAAAACATCAGCCATGACAGGAATTGGAGCAATTTCTGCAGCAGGACTTATTGGTATGTATTTATTTTTAACTGCTGATATAACAGCAGAGTGGACTAGGATGTAAAATATTCTGGGTCATAACCAGAGCTGCAGAACAGGATTTGGTCAGACATTTAACATAAGTCTTTATTCTTGAAAAAAATTGACGTGAGCTTTTTAATGACATGAATCAAGAATTCTTTTTTTAAAAGCTTCTCTGAAAGGTAATAGGCTCAAAAGAGGTGTCCCTAATAGCAGTCTTTGGACGTTCACTCACTATGGATCTGTAGGTTAAACTATCCTCCAAGGCTCAACAGGACCACTTACTTCTATAGCGAGGGACTCCATCCTAGTTCCCTAACTAGCTCTGTGATAAAGGTTACATACTTTTCTGCATATTTGATGTGAACTTGCTTTTCATTAGAGCTAAAGCGATTGAATCCAGTGCTCTGAGTTCTGCTTAAAAGGGACACTTGCTGAGAGGAATGAATGGTTGAAAGATATTGATGAACAGTGTTGGATGGCACAGTGCTTAATAAAAATGAGTCACACCTTGGCAGCTCTTGGGAATGACCCTACAAATAATTAGGAAATTAAACTTACTGGAAAAGAATCTGGTGCAGAGTCAATTTTTATTTTTCTTCTTTCAAATTCAACCTTCTTTTTCAACAACCAAACTCCCCCCAAAAAAACCACAAAACCCATGCAGTTAGGCACTCCAGGAACTACACTGCACTCTGGACAATGATTGTTGTCTTAGTGTTTGCCATTTGCCTTTCTAGCTGTGTCAGGGCTAGGACTCATTTGTTTGGTATAGGACATCCACCATCTTTTCCAAGTTCACTCAGACTACCAAACTGAATGTCCTATGAAGAATATCCCATGAAAAAGAGCTTATTTTAAAAATCTCTTAAAATACAGGCGTCTA
>VYXH01005893.1:143843-179319 GCA_013397275.1 Burhinus bistriatus | reverse complement strand
TCATTTTATAGGGAATTTTCTTTTGGGGGATGGTGTAGTTTAAGAAGTTTACAACCAAGTACAAAGTAAGGTTACACTTGACAAATAAGTTTGATAGGTGAAAAAATGAAAATGTTGCAAGGATTTTGAATTCTAAGGTTGACATTTGTTAAAAAGATTTTTTTGAACTTTCAGAATAAGTTTTATTGTTTATGTTTTTAATGTTTTGCTTCAGAATGACGTATATATTTTTGAGAAGTTAAAGCTAACTACAGCAAAATTAAAAGGCTAAACTGAAGTTGAAAACCATGACATAGTTGACATGAAACATGACATAGTTGTGCTCTTTGAAAGAAAGCTCTCAGGTAGACACAGAAAAGGTGTTTTTCTCTCTCATGCATACGCTATTTGTTTAAGCTCAACTATAAGAAATTATTGCTGCCCAATTTTCCAGTTTGAAGCCAGATCAAAATGGCAGCTGAACTATTGTTCTGTGCATCAGTTTAATCCACATGATCCATATCTTGAGTGGGTGAATTTGTGGAGAGAAGAATTTCTAATCCTTATTGGACTTCAACAGAAAACAAAACAGTACAGAGGAGAAGAGGGGCTGAGAATTAGTTGTGTCTAAATGGTAAAAAATCCCAGCAGAGTAATGAGATTCCACTGCCTGCTGGTTTATTGTTGAAAACTAGAGAAGACAAGCAAGCGTTGACAGAAAACAAGTTATCGATATTTGGTGTGTGGTAGTAACAGAGGAGCTGAAAATGAAGGTCAGCTGAGCACATTATTTCATACTACCTTACTTACATCCTACCTGTTTGCAATATATAACTTGGTGCAATTCAGCTAACCCCCATCTGTTTATCTGAAAAGCAGAAGTACCAGAAATATCAATGTGTATGAAACATACGAATCATCATTGCATCTGGCAATCCTAAAAACAGAAACATCAAAAAAAAAATGTGCACAGAAGTAATTTACATCTAATACAAATGGATGGGGAGTAAAAGGACTTAATAAACAAGTTCTAAAGGCATTCTTTTTTTTTTTCCAGACTGAAATAATAATGAAAAGTTTAAGTAGGTGCCTTCTGGTATATGTGCAAACAAACATGGAGGAAGGGTTCACAACTTTCCATAGTACAGAAAAGGTTTTTCTAAACATGTAAGTTAAAACAGTTACTTATGTATATATAACACCGGTTTACATAAACCAACAGTAAAACAGTTTAAAAATAAACAACAGCAGACAACCAGGAGCAGCTAACATTTTATGAGTGATGGAAGGAATACAAGATTGTCTGCAAATTTTGGAAGCTGGTGAGACAGCCACCAGAGCTGTCATCCCTTCCATTCATCCTGGTATCACAGCCTTTTCAGTCTTGCATATTCAGTTTTATATTCTCATGAAATATTACTTGCTTAGTTTTATAGTCACATATATAAATGCAGACTTCTCTTAGTCATTTCTGATTCCATTAAACATGGGCTTTTTTTTCCTCTGTGACAGAAATAAACATTTAGAATTCAATGATGTAGCAGATGATGGTCTGAAATGTATTCTGGCCATGGGTGTAGCAGTGACCTCTGGAGTAAGGGTCAAAACTCCACATGTAGTGCACCTGGAAGAAAGCAGCTGTATCCCCCTTTGCATCCCTCCACATTCTTCACAGGGGCATGCACAATAGATAGGTAAATTATACAGGAAGTAAATCCATCATTCCCCATAAGCCACTCCAGCGGCGACGCTAATTCAGTTGAATGAGGCGGAAAAGTCCTGGGAGGTAACGGAGCTAAGGTAGCTGTATGAAAAGTTAAGCTTGAGATACAGTGGCATAAAGAACTGCAAAGAGTAATTACTGGAAGGGGAACTCAATTAACTGGAACAAACAACTGATTGTGCAATTAAGGAAAACCCTGTAAATCATTACAAACCTCTTGTCATACAGCATTTCTCCCCAGTCCTGCTGTAGTGGGCCTGCTCTATCAGCTAAGAGTTGGGGCTAAGCTGCAATCATGTTTTCATTGCTGTATTATGAGCCACTAATGATGATTAGTTGTGTGCTTTTCTTAATTACCTTGAACAATAGTGCACATCTCTAACCCTCCATTTAACTAATGTTTGGGTATTGGAGAAAGTGCAGGAAGTCGCACAGAATCATACAGCAGTCCCTATACCACACCCAGGTCTACAGGTTTGCTTTGGTACCTTTCATACAAAAGACCAGCTATCCAAGGGAAGGCACGAAGTTCCTTTCTTGTCAGATCATTTAGCCAGAATGCAATAAATGGTTATACTTTCAGTTTTAAATCCACTCAGACATCATTGGGTGGAAAACTAGATTTGCACTTCATTGATTATAAGGTTTGCTTCTATTTAGCAGAGATAGGAAGAGAAAGAAGAAAAGATCTCATTTCAGTCTTTCTTCAAAAGAGAATAATAGAGAAAAAAGAGGTTGGTAGAACAAAGCCGAACAGTGAGAATATGTGAGAAGGAGCAAATGTACAAACTCAGTTGGCAAGAGAGTCTGGAGTTAAGGTTCCTTGAAACTTCACCTTTATGAGCTTGCTTGCAATTGTTTCGCTAACTCTTTGTGATGAAATTGTTGTGTCGGACTCCTCCTCTTGCTGAGGATATTGTTTTTCTTTACTGTCTAAAATTTCAGTAAAACTAGTTACACTGTTTATGAGACTTCACTAAGAGAGTAAAAGAAGGAAATAAAACATTTGTGCTGCATTTTGTCATAGCCTTTCCAACTACCTGAGAAATGTTCATTTAAAAACAATCCTGCCATTCTTCCTCTGTGAAAGGAGGACCCCTAAGGGGTTTTGGGTTGTTTGTTTTTGTTTTGTTTTTCTTTTTGGTCTTTATGCATCAAGAGAACTTTTGAGAGGGTTCCTTTCTTTTGTTTTAGTTTGGTTTTCCTTTCAATCTTTATATATCAAGAGAGCTTTGTTCCAAAGCAGCACCTACTTACTCAGAAAGAACATGCTCTCATGGTGGTTGGGCCATTACTGTCTCCTGAACAAAAGAAGCCCTTTTCCCCAATCTCTTTTCTACCATCCTGAGATGCATAAGCAACTTCTTTCTGAAAATGCAACCATTGATATGTCCCCCAGCACTGATTGCTGCTAGTGAGAAGTGCCATGCAGACTGCTCTGAAGAAATGCCATCTTTTTACCCACTGAACTGTATAGGCAGCTTTTCTTGCACCATCCCTTGCTAAAAGCATTTTTAAACTGTGTTGGCAAAAATAATCTCTAAGGAAAATTTGCCTTCAGTGGCCCATGGGTCCTTGACCTTCCTTAGAGAAGCTATGAATGAGGCTGATGATTAGTGACAATACTGGTGACAGTACTTACGGTAGAAACATCTGACTGGATGCTCTGAACTAGATGCAGTCCCACCAGCCTGACCCACCATTTGCTACTGTGCAAATGGCTTTATGTTTCAGAGACCGCAGGATCATTTATCTTCATTAAGCCACAGTTCCCAAAACCAATAGTTAATGACAACTAGTCTGGAAATGGCTGTGCAGAAAAGGAAATACTAAGGGAATAAACAAATTCTGAGAAGAGGAAAAGTGGAGGCTGGAGGAAAAGAGACATGATATTTCCTGACCAAAGTGAGCAAGACCTCTGGATGTGTGAAGCTGTCTGAACGTGTGCAGGTGGACACAGCTGGCAGAAGACAAGCTCAGCAGCTTTTCTGGCACCCCAGGCATGGACTGCACTGATTTCTTGCTGCCTATCCCTTGTTATTGTCAATAAATAGCAGAGTCACAGCCAGGATTTATCATCTACAAGAGGAGTAAGAAATGACTTTTCATGTGAAATGCAGATGGGGACTGTCTTTTCTTCTGAGTTTCTCCAGCCCTGAGTTTCAGCCCAGTCTTGCTGTACTGATGCTGTCCACTTTCCTGAGCTACCTGAATTGAATATTCCTCTAATCAGGGTGTCTGCTTCCCAGATACCTTGGTATTCAGTCTTTGTGAAGAAAACATACAACGTACAGCCAGGAGATGATTTGCCACAAGTTTCCAAGAACGAAAACTTCAGTGAGAAAAGTTAACAGCTTCCATCTAAGAAGGACAAGAAAATGACAGCAGTCTTTAAAACACACTTTAAAAATTCAGTGCACTCAAAGAGCAGAGCAGAAGGAAGCCTGGTACCCAGCTCTCCTCAGCATCACAGGTCTCTTCTACAATCTGTCCTAAAAACCCCGGTGAATGTAGAAAGAAACATAATTTGTAACAGCTGTGTTTTAAGGTAAGAGTGAAAATGTTTTCCATTTACTCTTGCTAATTCATATAAAGACTTGAGAATTGACCACTAATTTTAAAAAACGTTGATGGCAATAGCTCACCGGTTTTGTCCAGTCTTTACAGAGAGGATTTTTCATCATTTCTAACCAGCATTCAGTCCCTAAAAATGCGCATTCATCATCTGGACCTATTGCTTAACTAATGGCTTTACACTACTTTGTAGCCCTTTTGTAAAAACTTGTATTCAAATGAAGGAAAGCCTCTGACATTCTACTTGCCCTGTTCTACAAAGAATGGCACATGAAATCCCTCTTCTCAAGTATGAAGAAGCTTTAACTTAAAAGTGAGAAGATTCCTGTATCAGCAAAGCAGCAAAGATCTGGACAATCTTTCAACTGGAAAAGTGGGGTGAAAGATCTAACTTATTGAGAATAGCCTTGACAAGTTTATAACGAACTTGTATGAGGAGGCAACATCAGGTCACAGACGACTGCACTTGATCCAAAAGATTTGTTTTGGTTTCAAGTTTTAAAAGTGCTGAGGGCTGTTTTAGTGAAATCTAGGAAGATGTGAGTACCTTTTCTTTTGGTGTTTCAGTGTTTTTAAAAGGTGAGTAGCATCCTGTACTTACTGAGAAAAAGTGCAAGTATTTAAAAGTTGAAGAAGCAGAAATAAAAATTATGAGGGAGCAAACAAATGAGATTTGAGCTTATTCAGAGGCCTTTATTTTCTATGTTAAGGGTAACATGCATTGACCAATGATTCACAGGTTGTCGGTGTTCTGCAAAACCATTCTAAATGGCTCACAACTGCTCAAAGAAATTGTGTCACCTTCCTATAGCTAAAATTTAGCAGTAACTGTGCATAACAGACTATGAGAAATGTAGAGAATTGTCAGGGGTCTATGATTCCAAAGGATTGTAACTCAGTTAAACCGCCTTCATGAATATGTTAATTTTTATTTACAGTTAGGATGAACAAAGGGATATGTAAAGGACACACAGGTGTCAAGTGGCAAAATCAAGAAAAGAACCAGCTCATCCACATTACATTTTTTGATAATGTATAGGAAGGCATAGCAGGCACGGCTGCCAGACTTCCAGAGGAATGGCTTGGTAAGGTATCCTCCAAGGGCCATGCTGATGATCGCCATTTTTTTCTGTTAATGCTTGGAAGCAGTTACAAGGACATGGCTTCACTAAGGGAAAATTGTGCCTGACAAATTTGGTGGCCTTCTTTGATGGCTTTACAGGATTGGTGGATAAGGGAAGAGCAACTGACATCATCTACCTGGATGTGTGTAAAGCATTTGACACTGTCCCACGTGACATCCTTGTCTCTAAATTGGAGAGACATGGAATTGATGGATGGACCACTCGGTGGATAAGGAGTTGGCAGGCTGGCTGCACTCAAAGAGTTGTGGTCAACGGCTCGATGTCCACGTGGCGACCAGTGATGAGTGGCATTTCTCAGGGGCTGGTACAAACCAGCAATCCTATTCAAAGCTATGCCCTCCAATACAAAAGAAATGGCCCCCACTTTTCAGCCAACTGACCCTCCTTGAACAAATTGCCTTTATATGCGCGTGTTAACTACCAGTCATTGTGAAGATCCAATGAAAGCCTCTGGGCACAACCACAGTACTAATAATTTCTTTGCTATGAAATGAAGTTGCTATTCACTCCCAGATAAAAATCCAACACAGTTCTGTTAGCTTCAGCTTGTACCTACTTCTCCAGTGAGCACCAAACATGAGAATCTGGTCACTGGTCCTCTGCTTGTTAGGAGCAAAACACTCAAAAAATAAGAAGCAGGAAACCTGCACCAATGCTCTCTGTTTCAGGAAGCTATGAAACAGATGGCTTGGTTATAGCATCATTTCCCTCCGCAATAAAGGTTTTGCTTTAATTCTGTAAGTACAGCTCATCTATCTCAGCCAAGGGGATCCTAGAGACTTTGTCAGTTTTGTGTGTCTGTTTAGGGGTAAGACAGAAAAGTTGTTTTCTTGCCGTGGAAAATAAATATGCTTCAGAACAGCAAAACAAGAAGAAAAAAAAAAGACACGTTATAACCAAGGAAATAATGATTTTTTGTGCAGGAGAGGAAGCAAAGCATAAAATAGGGTGTATGGGGAAACAGGGCAGGCAGAGCCCCATCTTGTGGCTGAAAGTCCCATTCGTGTTCCTCCGGCTGTGCATGAGTCACCATGTCCCGGTGACAATGTTCTGGGACATTGCTCTGTGCAGCTGGCCTTTAAATATTTAAATCTATTGGACTACAAGAAAGATGTCTGCTCTTTGCCAAGCAGCTGCCTATAAACAGCTTTCTAAATTGCAAGTCTAGATTGAGCTAGCCTAATCCAGAAGAGAACAGGAAGAATTGTGTAATTAACTTTTCCCTTTCTTGTAGAAAAGAACTCCTTTGTCCTGGGAAGGCAGGGGTGGGTCTGAGTCTAGAAAGGAACTGAAGTGACACTGAGCTTTTTTGGTGTTTCTTTGCTCAATTTGGGAGTTTGCTGTGGTCTGGGGCAGGAATACAGCTACATGCTGCCCGCTGGCTGCTCTCTTGCTAAAGATAATTTCTCCAGCTCTCCCTTGCACCCACTCCAGCTATCAAAGTGGATGTTTGTCTAGGTAATCTCATATTCCAGAACAGTCATCCCACTCAGCTAGCTACAGGCAGACAGAAGACTATCAGTCGTTGGCCATGAATTGTTGTTTCGGGATCTTCACAGTCCCAGAGCTACAGGAATGCACTGTAGAAATCTCTTTTATTTGTGCCCAGGTCACCTCTCCTAGGATTTCTTTCTGTAAATACACCCCAAAGCATCTACGGCATGTTAAGGAGGACAGGAGCAAAGAACTTGCAGCTAAGAATGTATCAGTCATATGGGACTGTGTGAAAGAGACCAGAGCCACATTCACCTTTTTTTCTAACAAAGATCCAGCTCTTTAAGAGATTTTGGCATATTGCACTGATTCCAACAGGAGCTGAACTTTGAGATGAGAATTAGGTTCCTAAATACCACCAAGTTCTGAGGTTTTGTGACTGGGGACTTTCCAGACACAAAGATGGATTTGTCGGAGTACAGCCTATCTCTGAAAGAGTCTGCTTTAGGTCTCCAAAAAAGATTGGAAATCATTACAAAGTTCTCTCTTGAGCCTTCTCTTGCTTTCTCATCTCTGTTAATGAGCATTTATACATGGAGAACACGTTCTCTCATGTCATTTTGTTGCCTTTGCATCTAACAATGAAGTAAAATGAGTACAGAAAAGGTGCAAAGTTTTTGCATACTCATAAGTTTATTTAAAACTTCTGTCAAGTGGGATGTTTTGTTATGAACTTGGGCCAAAATTTGTAGATTACCTGATTTCACCTAGGTGTCCTCAAAAAGATCTTCCTTGAAAACAGACTGATGACCCATCTTGCCTATTTTTACTTCTAGCTCAGATAAAAGTCTGTGGTGGCTCACTTGGGCTTTGCTGTGAGCTGAGAGCACAGTAAAGGGCCGACCGGAATCCTTCACCTCCTGTGAAAGCCTGTGCTCAGCGTGGCTTTGGCCTCGGGTCACTGGTTAGCAGCCCCTGCCATGTGGCTTCTTCATCTTCTCAGTTCAGTTCCTTAAGGGTGGGCATTTGCATCATAAAGTTGAATGCCAACTTATTAGTGAACTAGCAAACGGGATACAGACCTGTCATGGAAATGTACTCCTACATTGGGGCATTTGTTCCTAATAAAATAATCTTAAATACTTTGTGCAGAAATATTCTGTGCTGAAGACAGCAGCCATCACATCCTAAACACATCAGCTGGATAAATATTAACCTTATTATTGATATTTTTCCTATTGGATCCATCTAAAGGATGTCAGACTGCCATACTACGCATGCTACAAGAAAGACTTGAGGGAAAGTGCGTGGCCTAAGGATCTTCAGGCTGAGCACAAGACCACAAGAGCAAATAAAAACAAGAAGATGAAGTTCATAAGCAGAACCAGGAAAAGGATCCAGATGTTTTAGCTTACAAAGTCATGCTTCATACATTGGGCCACACTCAGTTCCTTCCCTCTCCTTTAACCTACACTTCTTCTACCCTACTGGGTGTTCTTTCCCTATCTGCAAAACATGGTGGCTCTGTGAGAGAAATGTCTGGAAAAGAAATAAAATCAAAAGGAAAAAGCTCTAATTTATGGTGGAAATTTTTGATAGAAACACTGGAAAGGCATATGCTGGAAGACCATATGGCACTGGGGAATCTTTGGATTTACAAGGTGGCTTGCTGGGGTGGAGGGAGGTGAGGTTTGAGAATGCCAGAGATTTATTTGCTGCACAAAGTATGTTGACACCTTTTCTTTGATTCTTGGGAACTGTGAACATCTCTCCTAGAAGCTTCAAGGGACACAGAGGAGTCCTCACTAGTGGAAAAGGAAAGCACAAATACCAATAGCTTGAGCAGGCTGTGGAAGTTTCCCTATTTCTGGAAGAATGTGGTAATATTTTTATTTGTATTCAGTATTTTTCAAAGTTTCCTACTTTCTGTTAACAGACTTTTTAAAAATACTTCACAAGGATTATTTTCAAAAGGTCAGAAAGTGGTATTAGTCAGGTTTGTTTTGCTGAGCATCCTTTGAAGACTGTTTTTCTACAGTAAACGAAAACTTGAGAAATCTCTAATTGGCAATTAAATAGTTCTTGTGGACATCCCTATTTTTTTTAAAAAAGGGCATTTTTTGAAAAAAACAAAACTGATATGGGCACAAAGTTTCAGCTTGGCTTACTAATGCTTTGGAAAATTTTTTTTCTCAGTGTGTTTCAAACGTTATATGCAAACCTGTTAACCCAGTACTCAGTTCTGGCTCCAGCTAAATTTTATTCTTTACAAACAATATTATTCATTATGCTTCTCCCCAGATATTCTTCATATGTTCTTTTTGCTAATACTCAGCTGTTGGTGCTCACATTTTCTTGCATTATGCAATGAACTTAAGAGCTTTAGTTGAGCAAAAGGTCTTGCAATTTGTGGGGGCAAGGTCCTTCACCGGAGACACACGTCAGAGTGCTGTGAACTCTGGCCCCCAAAGACAGACCTGAGAATCGTTGCTAGTAGATGCCAATACCCAAATCTAAACAGGATAGTTTTTACCTTTTACAATAACCTTCAGTCCACCAGAAAACCGCAAGGCAGCAGAACTCCCTTGCCTTTCCAGGTATCACTTTCTCCTGAACCCTACAGCCTTCTCTGCACATCCTGTAACCTAAAGCAAGTTTTCTTGTCTTTTTCTCTGTCCCTCCCCACTTCTTCCCGAACACAGTTTCTTGTCTTTATGTATCCCTGCTCCTGCCTATCTTCATTACTGGCCATGTGACTGAACACTTGTAATTTATTCACCATGGATCAGCTTAACGCTGCTCCTTTCTGTAATTCACACCATATCCTGCCTGCTGTTAAATGTTGTTTAATTCTGTAAAGCTTTCCAAGTTACAAGCTGCTATGCACTGTGTCATCTTGTATTGGCATCCTGAATCTTTAATAAAGTTGTTCTCAAATAACGTTTCAATAAAGGAAATGTACCTGCTGAGATGAGATTCTGCATATCAACATGATGAGCAATGGCACTTAATCGGAGAGAAGATACAGACAAAGGGAGGGACAGAGTATCTTAGAGAGAAAGAAAAAGAACCTTCCCGCTATTTTTTTTTTTGCATTCAGAGATTTCAGTTCTTTTTGTCTGAGATTTCTCCCACATAATTGTCAAATTTAATTATTTAGAACACATATCCAATAATGCACTAAGACTAATTCCCTGGGAAACTGTCAAACATGTAAAAAGAAGTGGTGAGAAAAGCCCTGGAGGGATTTTGTTTAGCATGACTGCAATTCAGAAAGAGATGTGTGCACCAATACTAAGGGCTTGGGTATTTGCATATACATGTAGACATGCACATGTGTTTATACATGCATATGTATTCATTTGCATACTAAACAAACGCAGAATTCCTGTGAAAAAAAGAAAAATAGGTGAAAACTGTCTCTTTTTAGACACACAAAACCCCAGAATATTTCATTTGTGACTCTGTAAGTTGATATAGACAGCTGATGGGAAGATTAGTGCCGACTTATTTGTGATGGAGAGGTGAGGTTTGTTTTCTGTGAGAATTCATTATGCTATAGAAACTCAGATCCTTACAGGTGCACAGGCACCCAGTTACAAATGAAAATCAATAGGAAAGAGCTATGTTCACCTCCTTAAGAATCTGAGCCTGAGCACCTGATCCAAGGCCCGTTTGTTGGTTTTCACGGACTTGGGAACAGGATCTATCTCAAAGATGCTGCAAATAGAGACGAGGTCAAGGTCTGCTGCTCAGTGAAGGGAAGATAATGTGCTAAAGCATTAGTGCACTCAGCTCCCTGGCAGCTTCCCTGTGTCCCCCAGGATGCTCCGAGGTTCACAGCTGTGAACGAGCAGCTGAAACATTTGAGCATGGGGATCAGGCAGAGTCAACCAGCTAGAGAAAGACAATGTCAGGACTAGAAAGAGCCAAGAAGTAGGAAAGTGGGTGCAGGACAGGTAATTTAAATTAACAACTCTAGTCCAGATATTTCTTCTGACCCTTGGTTCATTGTTCACGGATTAGCACTGATTTACCTCAAAAAGGTGCAGGAGGAGCACCACACCAGAGCCGTGCTGAAAGGAGCTGTTGACATATCATGAATGACAGTGGGAGGAGTCTTCTAGAAGCCAGCCAGGGAGAAGCAGTCAGCTGAACTAGAAGGGTGGAGGAAGTAGGAAAAGATGTTCCTTATCTCTGTTCTGCTTTCAGAGAGCACAAAGAAAACAGTTGGTGAAGAGGGGCTTTCAAAAAGCGGAGCCTAATAAGCCAGCCATGAGCCCTCTCTGGCCTGTCCCCTCCTCTTAAACTGATGAGATTTTCATCCACCCAGAGCTGTCAAGATAGATGGAGAAAGGAAGGGCTAAAACAGACATAAATTTAATGTCTAAAAGCACTCTAAGATTTTGAAGTCCACAAGATGTGGTGAAGCTTACTCATTAAGTGGCATGCTTAGTTTTCCCCTTGATTTTTGCCAATTGCTTCAGGATGTCAGAGACTGATTACATTATCTTGGCTAGCCTTTTTTTTTGTCAGGAATTTTTGGGGGTGCAGAGGCATGCTTTGTGCATGTGTATGTATGTGCAGATGCATGAGACCGAGGTGTCTGGATTCTGTACCTTTTGTTTTACACAATATATTGATAAAGCCTCAGGCTTTAGGAAGAATAAAGCTGGGAGAATCAGCACAGATAGTAATAGCTGCTGCTAATGGTGGTGATTTGGAGACCAATCAGAAACTAAATCAGGTACGCTTAATTTTTTGCCACTATAAAATACTGTTTCTGGTTGCTCACTTTACTCAAGAGTACCCTGAAAACTGGAACTGGGGAGAAGCAATTAATATTATGCTTCTCAGGTGTTGAGCAAGAGTCTCCTGGGAACAATTTCTAATACGCAGAATAAAATTAGAGCCTGTGAGAGATCTGCCACCCAGTATTAAAACTCTTCCAGTCCCTAAATATTCCTTGATTTTACCATTTTGTGAGTACCTGAGTGGATGGTAATTCTCCTGAAAAGAAACCTTAATAGTGTAATTAAAGCTGCAATGCACCCTTTCTGCTCCAGGTTTGAACTTCAGGGGAGCTCAATACTGTAATCTCACTTCTGGGATGAGATATATGTGGCTCCCACTGAATTACTGCTGATTCCCCGGAGAGGGACTTTTTACAAGGGCATGCAGTGATAGGACAAGGGGTAATGGCTTCAAACTAGAAGAGGAGAGATTTAGATTAAATCTCAGCAGGAAATTCTTTACTGTGAGGGTAATGAGGCACTGGAACAGGTTGCCCAGGGAAGTTGTGGAGGCCCCATCCGTGGAAATGTTCAAGGCCAGGTTGGATGAGGCTTTGAGCAACCTGGTCTAGTGGCAGGTGTCCTTGCCCATGGCAAGGGGCTTGGAAGTAGATGATCTTTAAGGTTCCTTGCAACCTAAACCTTTCTATTATTCTATGATCCCGAAATGCATCATCTGCTGTCATTCCAGACCTGCTCCTTCTCTGCTCTCTGCTTGTGGCATTGCTATAACACCTCAGCACCTACTGTCTTGACACTGTCCCATCCTAAAAAACACCACAGCCCAAAAAGGAAATCTCTTTGCTGTTGCAGCTGCGAGCTAAGTCATGTTTGGCCACATGTTCTTGGTCTGGCCAGACCACATGGTCTCAGACCAGTCAGAGTGTCAGACTTTCAGCAGATTTCAAAGCAGGAAAGTTTCCTTTCTTTTCTCTGTCTTAAGACATAGACTAAGAGTCCCTGAGATATTGTAGCAGGGGAAAAAAAAACGGTCCACCCTGTTATGAAACAATTCTTGAAAGGTCTGCTGTTGACGGGGCTACTATTGACTTTGGCAATATGATGGATTGCCCCAAACTGTCCGTATCATCTTCCCAGGGAAGATGCAGACATTTGCTTTTACGCTTATCTCTCAAATCACTCATCAAAGTGTGGGCTACTCCATGGGGCAAGAGCTGAGGTCTTGGGTTCTTGTTGATCTTCCCAAGCTGGTTTTGTTTAAGAAAACACAAGCAGGCAAAATTTAGATCTGTGTTGTTTGCTTGACATAAAAATTACATTGTGGGTCAGATGATACACAGAAGCTATCCAATTAGCTTGACAGCCTATACTGTCTGTTGGTTTAGAAAAGGAAAACAAAGACACAACATTTTTGCTCAGTTAGAAAGTGTAGGTTGTTTTTAATGTGAAGTGAGGTTGTAGTAACCACAAGACCAAGCAGCAGAAATGCTGAGGTAAGCATGGCAAAAGTGTTCTGGGTAACCAATAAGTTATACCCTAATGTAGTAGCCAGCGTGGTTAAGAGATGCTCAGGAAGTGAATATGTTAAAGAGCTGCAATAAAGTATGAAAGGCAAGATTGAAGAGATGGCTGTATGGAGTTTTCCACGGGACAGTATTTTTAGATGTCATAGCACCCTGTACCTGTCAGGTTGCGTTCACATAAACAAGGTGCAGAACTGCTTTGATGTTGGAAATATGCAGAAATTTTAACTCTGCTTTGTGATTTCTGCTTAAGCAAGCCTGTGACTTTCTCTAATAATCTTTGTGTGACTGATCAGAAGTAAACCAAACAGAGATAAGATGTGGCAATTGTGCCACTTAATTTCAGTGGTATCTGATAGTTGTGATCCAGGTCTTCCGTAATATGGGCCATTGATAGAAAACTAGTTGATTCTTCCATGTCGATGAAGATACTTTGCTAAAACAGGCTCGCATTCAGTTCAAATCTCCCTTTGAATACTGTTGTTAGGAAGGAGACATTTAACTCTATCCTAGGTGATACAGTCATTAGGAGAACAATAAACGAAAGCGATCCTGTCCCTTGCTGAGCAGTGAAAGGTATCTTCACCTACATAGCCTTTCTAAAGGGAGGAGCCCAAAGGAAGAAGGACAGCATCCCCTGTTGGAGCTAAAAATAGGCTACAAGCAAGCACCATACCACCTGAGAAAGGCTGTGAAGTAAAGGAGTGAGTCCCAAAGCAGAAGTTACTTTTCGTAAAAGGAAAGGCCTCCTCCAAGAAGCAGCAAAGGCTGGGGAGGAGGGGGAGAAGTGCATAACTAGTGATGGCTCGGTGGGGCAGAGTTTGCACCTGCAAGGGATTGTTTGGGATATTCCCTGGCGAAATATGAATTTAAACATTACTGAAATAGTTGTTCAGGTACCCTGAGTTTCATGGAAGTCTGCAGGCAGCTTAACATGAGGTGTTGCAATCTAAAACCAGCTGTTGCTCTAATTTATACCTCAGGGCCTTTTTGCTGCTCAATGTATGTCGAAGTGGAGTGGGCATAAAGGGAACGTAAATTCATCTTATTTCTGCCCTCGCTTTAGGTTGCTCTCCCAGAATGTAACATGATACACTGTGCATTTTCCTTGGAATTTCTTTCTGCTAATGTCTGCAAAATATAATTTTTGTTATTGTTTCAGCTCATGGTCTGTAGTTGACTTCTATTGCCTACAGTACGAGACAAATGGACTCTTAAATTCCCTTGAAATGAAATGTCTGTTTTCTCTGACCCTCACTGGAATGAATGGGAATCAATTTGTTTCATAAAGCTGTCTTTAACTACTCGTAAGAGCTAGTGATAGAGTAGAGACTTGACCTGGGCCTGAAGGATAGCAAGGAGCACTTTAAAAGGTGGAAAATCCTTTTCACTATGAACTATTGGCTCTTTCAGTGAATGAGTCTTCCTCTCAAATGCTGGTGCCACTGACAAAATTAGGCCATGCCACCGAGCTACAGAATCTTTGGTGCAATTAGGCAGTTCTTATCCTTTATATTTCATCTTTCATTGAGATTGCATATTGCATTCTTATTCTGTGCTGACTATATTTTAACTTGCGATTCAAAGTAGTTTTGCCTGGGAATCAGTCACTGCAGTATGCTGGGCTTACATCAAGGATGCTGGAATACTCTACTTGCAATGCAAAATTCAAAGGCTTTATTAATATTTTGCAGTATTTTTGCATATGTCTTGTTATGCATATAACTAAACTCCTGTTCAGCATACGTATCGGTGACATGTGATGCAAGGGATACATACTTAGTTACAGAAATACAGCTGTATCCAGTGCCTTCCAAAAATAGCTAAATATTCTTTATATCCTTTAAAGATAACACTTCTGAAAGCTGTTAATGTATATGCCAACTTCTGGATCTAATGTTATTACTAGTTAAGCTAACCATAGGCAATGTGATGAAACCACAGTCAGTCCATGTGAATATTTTTGATTCTACTGAAATTGAGGTACTTTGACTCAGTTTAATTTCCTTTTTAAAGAAGAAAGAGTAAGAGTCTAAGAATGTGATGTCTCTTTTTAAAGTTTGTGAATCTTTATTCATTTGGAAGTTACCACTTGCCCACTTTACTGTTGGTTTGGGTTTTTTTTTTTTTCCCAATAGGGAAACATATAACATTTTAAATAGAAACAGACATAAAAGATTTGTGCTTTGTTGGAAAGAAACATTTCTGAAGACTCCAGTCAATCCACCTTTGTTATTCTTGGCCACCAGGTAGAGCTCTCCTTACTAGAAATTTCAAAATTTTCAGATGTTCTTCCCACCTGGAACGAAGCCAGTCTTTGTGCAGCTCCAGCCACAATAGCAGCTTTTCTCTCTCTGTTTTTCCTCTTGCATAACCATCTGGCTCTCAAACTCTTAATTCTTGGTGATATTATTTACCTTTCTTCACAGTTCCTTTTGTCAGTAAGCAGTTAAATTTCCATCCCTTTACTCTCAGGGTTTCTATAGCTTGAACACCAAGCTTGATAATACTGCAACGCATTTCTTGGCCTGATCTGATCAGTTGAAAAGGATTTGCAGAGGCAAAGCCAGTGGACTCAATTGACCATGAGATTTGACTTCTGTGGGTTAAACCTAATGATTTTGTCTAACTGCCTTCTGACCTCAGTCAATGTTCCACATCTGACTGCATTCTGCTCATTTGCTGAAGAAGTGGTTTGAGTTTCTCTATCTGGCTAATAGTTTTTAGAATTCAAATCATATTCTGATCTCAGAGACTGTTTAGAGAAGTTTGAAAGGAAGCAGCCTTCTAGCTTTGGGGGATGTGCTTCTTAGCTCTCTGCTTTTGACTTTTCATTATTTCTTATTTTCCTGACAATAATACTATCAATATCAAGTTAAAGGGAATTCCCTGGCTGAACTTATCTTTTCACAGACTTATCTGTCTAAACATTCATCTGCCCAGAGCTTAGATCCTGCCTTAAAGTTTCATGACAGTTGTTTTTATCAGATACTTTAGAGACTTTTTTTTGAACATTCTTCCTTTTCTCTGTTAAAGAAGACTGATTTTCATGTAAACTCCGTAACACTGTTCATATCCCAGAGTCCCTTTGTAGCTGCAGAGTTAGCCTGTGATCCAGGGCTAAAGCAAAAGCTGGTAAAAGGAAAAAAGGACTCTTCAACACAGAGGTAGAGCAGCTGAGTTGCTCTACCCTGGGATTAACGCCAAGTTGCACCCCAGATTTCTTGCAGAGTCTGTCCCTTTTGCACCAAAGACATCAGTAGCATTACGGTGTTTATAGCATTCTCTTATGTGTTTTTGGGTATGGACACCATAGTAACTTAGGTGTCCTGTGAATTTCTTCAGCTCTGGATCAATCTTTTTTGGGATTTGTACGACATAAAATGAAACACAGTCTTCTTGGTGATCAAAAGGGTTGAACATTTGTCTGTCTTATACAGTGGGCACAGTTTTTAACCTTTTGAAAGCCAATAAGCAGATAACAAGGCCATTTGTCTAAGCATGTGCCATTGACTCTGCCAGGACTCTTCAGACCTTCAGAGTCTTAGGTAAATAATGCACAGTTTTACCCAATATAAACTAATCAAGTGAACTACATCTGTTGGTCCATAACAGTCTGCTGCTAGCCACAAGCCCTGACAGTAAATGTTTCTTGGATGTGTGTAACCCTGGTTGCAAGCCACTCCTTGCTACCTGTGCTTTATCACTGCTTATCAAACAAACCATACTTTTCTGTTGTACCATCTATCCTCAGAGTGTAAGACTTCAGAAAAGAAACATGACTAAGGCATGTCTCATTGAATTTTAGGACCATGCTTTAACACATCACACCCTGAGTATTCTACTAAACCCTTCTAAACAGCATGTGGAAGAAGTGACAGAATAAAGTTGGAGGTATTTAAAAGACATGTAGATGTGGTGCTTAGGGACATGGTTTAGTGGTGGACTTGGCAATGCTAGGTTAATGGTTGGACTTGATCATCTTAAAGCTCTTTTCCAACCTAAATGATTCTATGAAGTTCATGCTACTGCCCCCTGTCACTGTTTGGCTGCAAAACCAAAAACTTCTCCCATCGCTACACTTAAGCTTTTCTGGTGATACTAGTCACCTCAGGAGGTAAACACAAATTGTGTTGGAGTGTTACTGCCTGGCTCACAGTCTCTGAACACTCTTTGCTCTATCCAACCAGAATATGATGAAAGTCTCCTAGACCTTTTATAAGTATTTTATTTAATGCACAGGGTCATACTGAAAAGGTATTAACGATAAACAGAAATGAATTCATTTTCTTAAGCTACAGCAAATAATTCAAGAAAATAGTAATTTAACCAACTTGACGCTGTATCACACAGCTTCTTTGCTCATATAAATTGACTTACCTCTTTTTTCTTCAGTGGAGGTATACTAATTTATATTTTTGGAGAATCTGGCCACATCTCTTTATTGTGCTGAAGTTATCTATGTTGTTGAATGTCATCTACTGCAAAGATCATTTAGTGTGTACAGAAGTCAGCTCAGGGACAACTTGTCAGATCATATTATTCCTGTCTGTTGTAGTAAAAAACAATCAGAAATGCAGAAAACGTCTTTCAGAAAGGCGAAAGAGCAATACAGAAGAGCGGAGACATACTAATACATCTAGAAGATGTCATATTTCCTAAAATGCATGTTTTGCTGGAATGTGATTTTAAAAAAGACTGATACATTTTTGTATATTTTAGAGATAACTGACATTTTCTTAATTATGTTTCCTCTGCCCCCAATATTTTAATGGGAAAAAGTATTAAAATAATTTTACTAAAAACTCCTACTAAGAAACAGTCCTAATAAAATTTCACTGATATAGAAAGCATGGGTATGTTCGGCTTTATTCCTTAACCTACAGCTTAGGTGTCTATGTTTAACTATGTACAATAATAATAATTGATTGCTGTAGCTAACCAGCTCAATGAAAATTTGCAATATTGCAGTCACATGCAGAATTAGTCTGTTCTAATACAGGTATTTTTGATAAAAGAGATGTACAGTTCAATTTTTGATGAAATAAAGTCAAGTGTTAAAACTTAACTTCATGGACAATTTTGCACAAATGGCAAAAATATCAATTATGACTACAATACAAAGGGGGTAGAAAAACTGACCTTCTGCTTTTTCTGCCTCTGGGTAACATTTTCAAGAAGGTATGAAGGTAAGTGAATTGGCGTTATCTGAAGGAAAGATACACTTGAGTAGAAAAAACATCATATCAGGTATATGAGTCTCCAGTTTTCATTTCTTCAACTCTATTATATTGATTTCTGGCCTTGCGTGAGTCTCTCTCACCCAAGGGGGAAGGGTCTTTCAAAGTTTCATGGACTCAACCCCACGGGTTGGTATTCTCAACAAGAAAAGCACCATGAATACACACAATATGGAGTGGTTCCTTCAGAAATAAGTTAACAATGAGAAAATGTAACGGGGAGGGAGTTGTGTACAGTCCATCAAAACTTTATGTGAGAAACAGCAGCATTTAAACTTGAGCTTTCTTTGTGTCTCTCAGCTGGAGGGTTCTTTTGTCCTCTGTTATTTCTGTAATCAACACTGAATTACTATCAGAAACTTTAAGGCTATCAGATAACCCTGATTCCAGGACCCAGCTCCACAGCTGATATAGTTAAACAGAGATTACTTCCATTTGCTGTAAGAAATCAGGCCCTTTCAATTTATTACTTTTCAGTATGTGAGAAATGTCTTTCTTTTTTCTTCCTCTGCAGCTAAAAGACATTTTTCCTTGGTTCACAGAGAGGAACAACTTATCTTGGGAAGGCTGTAATTTTTCCTGTTCTCATCCGGCCATCCCAACCACTCTGATGGATCCTTTGCTTCTCACTGCTTGGATGGTTCAGCTGCCTATGTAACCCTACAAACTGAAGAAAGCTAAAATATCTCTTCGTTCACATTAAAATAATCGTACATAAACAGCAATGTTCCTGCAATATCAGAGCCAAGGCAGGGGAAATTTGAAGGGGTCAGATGTCTATACACTTGCCCATTCATGAATCAAAACCCCAAATAGCTGGGGCTCTTCGTATCATGTGCATTGGTATCTCATTCACATGCCTTCGTCTGCAAGGAAACCTTTTTATTCTCCAACAAGCTCACATTTTCTTGACAAATCAAGGGCTAGGCCTCTGAAAAGAGCAGATGTCCCTCATTTTAGTGACATTTCCTCTGGTGAGCCCTGCTCAATTCAGTTCTTGTCCCTCCTAAAAAAATCTTGAGCTCTTCCCAGTAGTGCAAATGTTCAGCCTAAAGTCACATCCTTAGCAGGACTGAAGGGAAGCCATGAAAAGCCTCCCAGGTACAAAGCAACAGATTTGGTGTTTTAAGGGAGAAGAACACTGAGTCCCAAGGTATTTTAGCAAGTGGGGACCTGATACTTTCCATTCTTCTGCCTGAGGGGAAGATGCAATCCTCTGGCACATGTTTACAGGGCATGAAATAACAACTTGGCTGTGTCATTTCAGGTCAGATTCCTTCTGCTACCGAGCTTTGAAGAGGTGGCGGGGGAAGGGTGGGAGCACTGTGCATGTATATGTATGTATGGGTTATTTTCTCCCATGCTTAGGATTTGATATAGCTGTATTAGCACCTGCTGAATGGAAAACTGAATTCTTCCTGCCACTTGATGACAAAGCTGCCAAAACAGTGATGAATATTTCTTTCAAGGCTGATAAAGTAATCTCTCAGTGCTGGTCACCACTGAGTCTCTGGGAAACCTTCAAATGCAATTTTTCCTGTGTAGGCTTGTACTTATTTTGATTTTCAATGAATTGCATCAGTGTGAAACCGCCCAAAGAGGACACATAAGGAAAGAAAAAGACTTAACCGGTGTGTTTCTGACGAACTGTGTAGTTCAATATCGTGCTGTGAGCTGCATTATCAATTAAGCTCATCCCTTTCACAGGGACTGGGACAACTCTGGAGGAAAAGCAACTTTTGCTAAGCTGTCTACAGGACAATGAAATTATGAGTGAGTGGGATTGGGTCTTTGACTCAGGTGAGACAGAGTAAACCACAGCCCACAGTGAATCTGGATACTGGCATTTATTTAAAACAAGCAAGATTAGAGCTTTTACCTTACTTGCTTATCTCACACATAGACTTGCATGCTTGATCACCCCCAGCGCTGCATTCACCAGGTCTCAACTTCTCTTCCCCACCGGGAGTGGCGTTACCAGCCAAGGTCACTGACTGGCCCCCAGCATTCATCTCCATTCATCTTCCTGATCTCCATGATCTTCCCCACATCCCGCATCTTTCCTTCAGCAGGATCTTCACCTTCTTCTTTCTGACCCTTTTCCTCCGTCTGAAACCAGTTCTTTTTGGGAACCCTTTTTCGAACAGCCTTCTCTTTTTCCAGTGTCCTAAGTCGTCCGTTTTCCCAGCCTAAATAGTCTACGTGCAGAGCAGTAGATTACAATGTATGAGAAGCCAAAAAGGTTATTTTTGGTCATTCAGCCCCTCACATGTGTACACGCTTGTTGGCATTCACTGTTCAAGCCATTTTTTTGCCTATAACAATTTCAGTTGGTGAAAATCAAACTGTCCACCAGAGTCAGCCAAGCTGTCCTGATTTCTGCCAGTTCCAAATCTGGCTCTGAGGCACCTTGCCTCTGTTCCACAGGTGGAAAAAGGGGCTTGAAACATTTTCAGGCATGTTTGTTAAGCAGAAACCGACCCTAGAGGCAGAAAAGTCCTTTTTTTTCTTTCCTGAATATTAGTGTTGCTGTTTTACAACAGAAACATTATTTTTCTAATTAAAATCTTGTGTACAATATTGTTTAAGTATCAAGTAAAGCCTTCATATAAAGAAGATATACTGCTTTTCCTCTTAATTTTTCCTTGTTTAGCTCAAGTCCTGTGTGATTACTTCAATGCAAGGGTGTGCAGCTGAGGGCAATTTGCTACTCTCCCAGCAATGAGGCTACCTCCATGAATCCCCAGCTGCAGCCTGTTTGAGTGCTCTGTCCCATTTCATATTGATGCAAAAAGCAACATTAAAGGGAGAGCACCGACTGAAAGAGAGGGACATTTTGTACGCTTCCCAGGTAAACTTATCGAGAATACGAAAAGTTGTATTACCTCCCTCCCTTCTATAGTACCTTCCAATATCCTCAGCTTCTGATATCTCCCCCTTCTTAACATTTTTTTTGTGTGTGTGTGTGTGTGGTGAATTAAACCACTAAAATACAGTGACAGAAAGACTTGGTGTTTAACGTTTGTATGTCTTGTCTCAAATTTTGGCAAGTTTTGTTCATTCCCCCCTGCCTTGCAATTTTACTTCAGTCAATTTCACAGATTTGATAGAAAGAATTATGATGAGCCTGAATGGGTCCCTTGCCTTACACTGCATGTCACTAGTCAAAAGAATCCTTGGGAAAATAATTTTAGAAAATTATGAGATAATAGTGCTTAAAGGACACCTCTGTGTATGTGTGCAAACAGACCTGAATTCCACTACCCGTGTTATGGACTAAATGCATACTCTTTGGTCCAAGAGATCTATAACCATCTTAGCTCTCTTTCTCCCTGATATACCTGCCTTTCAGTGTATTGCCTGCATTGGCAGCCTTCAGGTGAGAGCGGCCTCAGGTGAGCGGCATACACTAATCTCTGAGTTCCCCTGGGTGTGAATAGTCTAAGAAAATCAAAGATTTACCATTTTCCAATGATGTGGGCCACAATTTTAAGTTTCTCTATGGGTTATGGAATTCCTGTCTCCCCTTTTGGGAATGCTTTGTTCCTGGGGTAGCACTCAGGATAATAGAGGCACAGAAGGAATTTGATGGGATGGGGGAACTGCTGGCATGGTGGACATTGAGCTATAGATTTTCCTTTGCAGAGATACACAGATGGCAAGAAAGGGGAGTTTATTAGAAAACTCTTTCCTCCGTCTCCTTGTGCAACAGAAAGCTGAAATGTATGGGGGGAAGGAGAGGGTATAAGTTTCTGTTTGGATGATAGATTAAAGAAAGACATGACTTAGGAAGTTTAGCTGAACCAGTGTGGCAAGTAAGTAACTCCGGCTGCAGCATCTGTTTGTAGTTTGAGCCTTCCATGACTACCTGAACCATTGTAGAAACCAACAGCCAGCCCTGTGTATCTAGAGGTAGCCTTATTTCACGTTTCTGTGGGCAATGCATGTGTATTAGTTGGTGTTTCTAACATGTCTCCTGAACTGGGGACCAGCCCCATGCCTGTCAGCATGCTTGACTGCAGCTGTCCCACCCCCATGGTAGCCAGAGTTGCTCAGAAGCCACTTTACCCATTGCTAAATAGAACAACATCTGGATTGAGCAGCTGGGTAATATTGAGCAACTGCCTCTGCAGAACCGTGGTGAAGTGCAAGAAACACAGCTCTATGTCTCCCTCCAATGGCTAATTAATGTCAGAGCTTACAGCTGGGGGTAACACTTGCTGCACTTCCACCATGGGCAAACCTTCCAGTGACTGCTATTTTTATTCTCTGAACCAGCTCCCTAAACATTTATATTCAGGTTTACAGTTGTAACTTTGGAACCAATCTGGAAAAAGGTGGATTTATATGTGCTAATGCTTTAGGACACGACATTTAGTTGCCTGAGCTGAGACATGGGGTAGAACAGAGGGCTCCAGCCACCCTCTGAACCGTAGTCACATCCCATAAGGTCTTTACCCCTTCATAAATTCATCGAGAAAAACTAAGCTGGTAAATACAGCTGGGACACATGAATTTCTACATCTTTTCTTTGATGACAGAAAGCATCTGGGATTTGCAATGTTCAGTATCAGCAAGGAGCTGGCTTTTAGCTCTCATCAGAGAGAGATCCAACAGTGCAGGTCTCCTTTGTGTCTCGCTGTGGCACCAGGGCTGTCCTGCAGCATGCTGGCCTGTCACTGCTGACACCTGACCCTCCCTTGGGCTTTGGGAGGGTTTGGTGCTCCACGGCCTGACCTTTGCGTGCGTGTGATCTGAGATGATCATAGCCTGCAGAAATACAGCCAGAGGCAGAAAGAGAGGTTTGCTACAGTTCCAGCTGTTCTGAACTAGAGACAGCCAGACCATGAATCAGTGAGATGGAGAGGCACAGCGAGAGCAACGGGGTGCTGGGGGGAGCGAGGGGCTGGTCTTTGGCTCTGTTTCTGACTTATGCCAGCAGGCCACAGCTAAGGTCAAAGTACTGTCCACACAGGCAAGAAAACAAGTATTATCAAAAGATACATCCAAATAAAAATTCCACAAAAGATACATCTGAAAGACACCTTAAAAAAAAAAAAAGGTTGAAAGATAAGAAGTTTTGCCTAGAGATGGCCTGCAGTTTCTGTAGCCAGCATACCCATGTCCTACTCTCCTCTCTGGAGCCCAAGCAGCTGGCTGGATGGGGGAAGAGGAGAGGAGAAAGGGATCGGCTACATCTCAAGGCCACAGCTCAGCTTGACCTCGTGCCCTTAAATTCACAGGAAGTCCCTGTACCAGCTCTGCTGTTGCATCTCTTTGTCAAAACAGAGAGGAGTAAATGTCATCATTAACATGTTCCAGCCAGGAAGTCAAGGCAATAACATGCAAGGTGTCAGCAGAGCTGAGGGGGGAAGCCAGTGCTCATGGAGTCTAAACCTCGCGCTGACCAATGCACTCATGCTAGTGCTGACCCAGCAACTCCTCTGCCCAAGGGTCTCATTCCTGTCCCCTACAACTAACAGCACCTTGGAGGCTGGAATTGCATTGGTGGTTGAAGGCTGCAAAGCTTCCTAGTGTAGAAGACAGAAGTGATGAATGTGTGATGGATGCTTCAACAGTGTGGTTTGTAGCTGTTATTGGGGAGGAAAAATGGGAAGTTCAAGGCAAGATGATAAAGCATATCTTTTTTTAACCTTTTCCACACTTCTATGGGGAAACCCCTCATGCTACAGCCCTCAAGATCATGAAGCTCCTCCCATAAAATTACTAGCATCTCTAGTCATTCATGTGTAATTATAAAGCTCTGCTTAAATCACAAGGAAGGACTATTAGTTTGTATCTTAAAGAAACACACACATATATATGTATGTATATGCACATAAGGTGTGTCAGTAAACCCCAGCTGTTTATGAATTATGATGGTTTCTCCAAGGATAACCTATATCCATTGCATAGTATGTATAACAGGGCAACTCAGTTACGGAGCTACACAAAGAGAAGCATGCAACAAACTACACCAGAGCTGTCTCTGGTACCCCTGTCCAGGGCTGATCTTAGAAACTTGCGTTCTCTTTAACCGTTACAGGCAGTGGAGGTGGGATATCATAGAATCATAGAATGGTTTTGGTTGGAAGGAACCTTAAAGATCATCTCGTTCCAACCCCACTGCTATGGGCAAGGACACCTCCCACTAGACCAGGTTGCTCAAAACCACATCTAGCCTAGTCTTGAACACTTCCAGGGAGGGGGCATCCACAACTTCCCTGGGCAACCTGTTCCAGTGCTTAACCACCCTCCTAGTGGAAAATTTCTTCCTGAGATCTAATCTAAATCTTCCCTCTTCCAGTTTGAAGCCATTACCCTCTCGTCCTATCACTACATACCCTTGTAAAAAGCCCCTCTCCAGCTTTCTTGTAGGCCCCCTTCAGATACTGGAAGACTGCTATAAGGTCTTCCCGAAGCCTTCTCTTCTCCAGGCTGAACAACCACAACTGTTGTGTACCATATGGTGTAACTGGGAGCAGAAAGTTCATGTAGCAGCAAAGATCAGCGGTTTCAAAGCCAGCTGACAATTTGATGGCCATTTGGGGGACAAATTGTGAATATTGCTAAACTGAAAGGCAGGACCGGGAGCAAAACTCAGGAATCTTTCCTCACTAGAAACTCATCCTTCAAGGAGAAGTCCTTAGGAAATCTGAACTAAGAGTTGATATACTTGTTTTCTTTCAATTATTTTAAAATCAAGATCTTAGTCTGGAGACTCCTTTTTTATTTACCTCCTGGTGACAGGCTTGTTCAGCCCAGACACAGGGCATGCTCAGAGAAAGTCAGATTGTAAATTGTTTCCCAGACCACATTAGCAAACAAATAAACAAATAATTCGTGAACTGACCCATATCCTTACTCCAGCCTGAGTTGCAAGTTACTCTTTGCTTGTCTCTCAATCACTGGAATTAAAAGGCTCTTGACTACCCCATTGCCTAGCTGTCAGAGCAGTAGAAAGCCACAGGTAGAGAACATCTTGAGGTACCAATCCCAAAGCTGCTTCTTTCCCCTACCCCAACCTTCTAATCTCCTTGCTAAATCCTAATGAAATGATGTGTCCAAAGGGAGACAAATTAATGCATCCTGGTAAGATGTTTTTTACGGAGTTACTCTGAGCCGAAGCAATCCTTATTTCAGCCACAAAGATCTCTCAACCAGCCCTTGTGATCAAAAAAACCCTTTCCATTGACCAGCTTGGAATACCACCACTGCATTTTTCCGAGGTCACTAAATCACTGGTCAGTTCTTGACATACCCAAAATAAGATATAGGAAAGCTATTACAGCCAAAGCTCACAATACCCAGCACTACAGTTCTTACTGTAGAGATTTATGACTTCAACTGGAGATATCTGTCTCTGTCCCCAGTGTTGACTAAGATGGCAGTCATCTTATGGTAATGATTCATCTCTAAAGAGAAGTGACAGAGACTTTATTCCCACTGGAAAATGCTAATTTGTTATATGCAAACCACTTTAACAAGCTGCCTCTAATTTCAGAACTGAAAAAGCTTCAAAAACTGAAATAAAATGTGAAAACTGGGCCAAAACATTCTATTTGCGGCATTTACAGCAGAATGATTTGATCTTTCATTCCTTTTGGTTTCTATTTATTTATTTATTTATACAAAAATATCAACCAAGTCCGAATGAAAAGTCTGACCCATGTCAAAAGGAATATCTCCTACCTCTAGATTTTTCATCACAATTTAAGTGGCAAGATTTTCTCTACATTTTGTCTTTGTAAACTCAAACCTTTAAAATTCACCCTAAATTAATTCTAAAAAAAAAAAATTATTTCACAACAATATTCACCAGAACTTGGACCTGAAATGGGTGGCTGCTACAAGGGTGGATTTTTTTTCCCTCCTTTTAATCAGACTTCAGGACAGAATAACCTTTTGGTTTTTCTATTTTCCGCATATCCATATTAGTTTTCCTACCAGCCCAGTGTCTGGAGCAGCAAGGAAAATGAATATATTCTTTCACGTAGTTAACCATCTGTCTGTAGTAGAGAGAATGGCAATTGTCCAGAGGACAATGCTGCATAACATTTATTTTAAAATAAGAAGTTCATGTCTTGCTTTGCAAGATTAAAAAATCTCTCAATCCTACAGAAATGAACCCTTTCATCCATGGCATGCATACCAGAAAAAGGCGTTTGAGCACAATTTTGAGCTGAAAGTCCTGCCTGGGTCATCATGACATTGGTGATTATTGTATTTGCTTAGAGAAGAAACCCTTTGTTGAGATACAGATTTTAGACTAGCAGTTAGGAGATATTTTCAGACAGGTAAGAGAAGCCAGACTGAAAAAAACAGGAAGGCAAGACTCTCTTCAAGCAACCACTTACTCTTATTAATGCTGAGAGCATCCCAGGTGGGAGGGTTGTTGCATGATGCTCTGCACACAGAAAGATGCGGTTGCAGCTATTATCTTGTCCCCAGGTGACTGGAACAGAAAAATGCCATTTTCTGTTTGTGGCAGCACTTTTCAAGAACAGTGGCGGCGCAACACCACAGATCATAAAGCACTTTGCAAACAGTAAATCACAGAACGTGCAAGTGCAGACAGTGTTTTATCCCAGCTTTCTTGGAGCACAAATTAAGGAGTCAGCGAGCCCATGTCTAATGTACCTGTAACTATGTACTACACATCATTAAAGCAATGTGCAGAGAAGTTAGACTTGTTGCTTCTGAACGACAGGACCCCAGCAGAAGAACCAGGGAAAATCTTTTTTAACCATTAAAGATAGAGGACCAATGACTGGCATTAAATTGATCTGAGGCCAAGGACTAGAGACACATTCACCTATGGCTGTGGCAGGCTGCCTGGCTGGACTATCGTAATTCTCCTTGCATAGAATCAAGAGTGTTTAGGAAGACACGGTTGTTGGTGTAGCATAAGTCATCAGTCTTCAAAACTATTGAAAACAAAATGACTGCATTGCAGGACTTTGACAGAAGTATGATCTTCCAGACAGTTAGAGAAGACAGAGCTATGTGAATAGGGCTAGACCTAGGAAGAATACAGGACTGTGGAGGTAGCTGTCTTGGGACAAGCAAGAGGATGAGGTACAGTTGTCCTAGGAAAGCACTATCAAGTCCAAGGTCACCAGTAAGCAAGTCTTCTGAGTTAAAATCCATTGCTTTAGTCCCTAGAGCACACTTCTAGGCCAAAAGGAAGGCTATGTCTAGCTTAGATGCCTAAATCCTTTTTGAAATGCTGAAAATACCTAAATTACACCTCTTGCCCATAAGAAACACTTGCTTATTTAAAATAGAAATCTGAGTATTTACAGTCTGATTTCCTAAACATGAGGCTAACATGCAGGGCAAAAATCATACAATATGTTGGAACACACTTTGAACAGGATAATTTCTTGACTATTTAGTTTTGCCTGAAAGTTGATTTCTGAATTCAAACTATGGCCCCAACCACATGGTCATTATTTAATGCCTGACAAACTGTACAGTATGTAAAAGCCATTATACTGCAGAACTTAAAAAGAAACTCAGGAAGTCTGTGGTATGGTGATGAGTATCTGGTCTGCTAAGGAGCTCTGTATATCATATCTCTTTTTGCTTCAATTTCTTCCTCTGAAAAGGAAAGGCATTTTGTTACTGATCCCCTTTATGAAGAGCTCAAGAACTGAAAATGATTATTAATACATAAAAATAAGCCTATCTTTGGCAAAAAAAAAAAACGAATTGAAGAGTTGGGCCTGTAGGTATTGTTCCAACTAGCAATTTACATCTCATTATCTTCTAGAATATTAACTTTTATCATACTGCATATTCTCCTTACATTGTTTCCTTTCATACTTAGGTTGACTGTAATACAAAATCACAGGAAAATCTCTCTCTTGTTTGGTTCAAGTTAATTACGCAGTAGTTCAGGGATTTTGATAAATTGATACATCACCCCCCTCATATTTGGACCTGAAAAGGATGGAAGAAAAAAAGATGAGATTTTTTTCCTTGATGTTTTTCTTTGCCAATGAGAAAAAATATGCAATTATTTTTCTTCCATTACATGTGATCCTGGTAAGGCAAACTATAAATGTCTGTGTTGCTGATGTTTGGGTTCATAAAGGTAGATAGAGACTTTACTTTTGAAAGGGTCAATTCTCCTTCAAATGAAACATGATAGTACATTTGGAGGAAAAGGACACGTTCTCATTCTGACCTCCTTGGGTAGTTTTATAGAGGCACAGTTATCCATGGCACATGGATCGTGTCTCAGTATTTCTGGGTTATTTTCCTTTCACAAAGGCATGGCCTCCATCAGTTACAGATCATTCTGTTCACTGGAGCAGCAAGAGCGGAGGCGACTGCCCTGTCCCTCTCCCCAAAGGGAGCATTTTGAGCCCACGGTCAGCAGCAAAAAATGTTGATGTGCTTTTCAAATGGATCAGCCTATCAGGACAACTGGTCTAGTGCTTGTGGGCTCAATCCAGCAAGATACTAAGCCCATGGCTGAAGGTGTTGAGGGCGGACTCGCCGGAGCAAACTTTAGGCTCACTGATAATTTGGGCTTCGTAAAAGGAGTGTCACAGTCACACCCAGAGACAGTGGAAAGGCTGGGACTGCAACCCCCACCGCATGCTGATTTATCCAACCTGTGTGTTACCCACTGCATCAGTCAATAGCCCCATCTACTACACTTACAACTTCCTATTTTCAGACCCCTAAATGTTTTCTAGCAGAACAGCAATTCCAGTAGAGCAGACTTAACCTTAATGATTTTCTTGGTTAGTTTTTGTTGGTTCCATTAAAGATGCAAAACAAATTTAGTGGCAACAGACAAAAGGAAGGATCCCTCTGACAGCTAGATGACATATATCCTCCTATTCCAGAGCAGGCCTTAGAGGGGAAAAAATTGTTTATCTTTGAAATGGACCATGGTAGTAGACTTCAGAAATCTCCTATGTTTAGTTGCAGTTTGCAGTAATATCACTGCTGGGATAACGCACTCCTTCTCTCCCAGCAGGAATGGAGGGTACTGTTTTCATGGCCTCTATGATAAATAAGTGTGTACAAATTCCCAGTTTTTATTCAGAATGGTATTTTCAAATGCAAAGTTTCCTGTTAAAAAGCTAGGCAGTTCATTTAGTCATCTCTGCTTCAACTTGAACAGCAACAGAGAACATTTCTCTGTTTGAAGAAATGTAATTTAAAACAAGAAAAAAAGCAATTCTCCTTACAAGAAGAGGTATTTTGTTAAATGTGAATGTTAAAAGGAAACCCAAAGTTAATTCAGGAATTACTATAATTTCTTTCTATTATTTATTTTCGTTGCATCAGTTATATGCTGATTGGAGGCACTTCTCAGCAAGTACCAATGGTGAGAATACTAATGACATTGCAGGGGCTTTGGGGAAAAGTTCACACCTGGGAAAGAGCACAGACATCACTGAACCAAACTACTGTGGATTTTCAGTTTGTGCAAACTCTGTTTTTTGACACCTCAGCTTCTCAATGAGATCTCAAAATGGCATAAGTCAGAACAGCTCCACTGAAGTAGTTGATGGTATCAATAAACTTGGCTGTATCTTAGTCTTTGACATTTTACTTGTAACAACAATACCTCCAACCTCTGATGAGGAATCGCTGCAGTGGTCATTTCTGCAATGTCTTCATTAAGTATATATGTAGTTAACTGATTTCCTCCATTATTTGCATAATTTCTATTTAATTACCATTACATTTCTCTACACTGAGTGTTTAATTTCCTACATATTATTATTGTTATATTTCTTATTTATACAGTGTTCTAAGGCTCAGTTTCTTTTCTGTAACATACTGAAATAGCTCCAGTTAAACCAAGTTACAAATATTTACATCAGTTGACAGTTTATCTTATATAGTCTTTTACTTAACATGAAAATGAGACGTGGAAAACAGCAAATAGACAATTTTACAAAATGCAAATCTGTGCATTCCTGATTCTTCACACTCGTATTGCTGCTGCAGAGCAGATGGGTATCTTTCTGCATGCCCTCATATTTCATGTGCGTTCTGAGTTGAAACTCCTTTTTTTCCTCTCATTTTCCTGAATATTTTGGGCCACCTGAACATTTTGATTTGGCCTATTTGCCCCAGAAAGATGATTTTTTACTAATGGACAAAGCTAGGGTCTTTTGCATAGGTTTGTGTAAAACAAGTAGCCACAGCTTAACTTATTTGCTTTCTGTGTTAGCCATTCAACAAGGATTATACGGAATAGTACTTCTATCCAGAAAGATAATCTCTGTATATTTGTGATAGTGGTGGAATGGATTTTCAGATTAACAGTATACTGGATAAAGACTCAGAGGACTTGAATATAAGGTCTGTTTTTCCAATTGGCAGTTGTCGAGCCACTCCATGTGATCGTCACTCTATAGCTTAACTTTCTTTCTTATCTACTATCATCACATTAATTTAGCCTCAAAGCTGGTTGCTGTAGGAATCATCTCCTAAATTAACTATGGCACCACACACAGAGAGGCTTTTCCTACATTGGAATCTTCTCATTTACTAATAAATCAAAATTTCTATTTTGGTACTACCAAAACATCCTTTCCAAGTCTTATTTAACTGCCTTATAGCAAAGTGAGCCTAAGCCATGATGGAAGTCTTTCTTTAATACTGATCACAGCTCATTGTGCTTCCTGTTTGCTTTCTGATTCCAAGTCCTGAATCATCACCATACCTATTCCATACAACTGTCTAACAGAGCCAAATGCAGATGGGAGGACAATTTAAAGTAATGAGCTAATCACAGTTAATTTTCTTGATATTTACTGTAATAACATTGATTTTGATGAACCCCTCTGTTATTAATGTGAATGTCACAAGTGCTTCTATAACATTTCCACTTGGATTCCATATTAATTAACTGGGCTGTTAATCTAAAGTTTCACTGCATGAATATAATAGAACAGAACCCAGTGAGGGAAAAAAAAAAGATTTCTTAGTCAATGGGAAGGTATGAAATAATAAAAAAAACCCCCACCATAAAATGACCTTCTCTCAGGGATTTCTCTGACATGGTGAAGTTTCAGTACCTTGGACAGAGTCTCGATCCAATAATGGATTCCATTTACCAGTCCGCAACGTGATGATACATGGCTGGATTACCATTTGAACTCATCCCTCTTTACATGTAATGGACATAAATTGCATTTATGCTTGCTTTATAGCCCACTTTAGTGCCATCATGGAAGAGAGCCTTAGAATAAATGAGAGCAGACCCACATTTCTTAACTAGTTTTCAAAACATCGACCAACTTGATTTTTTTCTTAAAGAGTTTGGAGCTTACCAGAGTCTCCAAATAAAGGATGACAAATCCATCTGTGAGAAGCAGTATGTCAGGTTGCTGTAGCATGAGAGCTGGACAGCTAATATGTCCTCTGATTTCTGTCCAGTGCCCCTAATCACTCTCTTTATGAATTTTCTATATTGCAAGCAACGACCTGGGAGCACTATATAATTCACTAACTGAGCCGGGTCTGTTGTACTTTCCTTTTATGAGCCATCCCATGCCCTGTTAACATAGATTATCCCAGAGAATTTAGATACCAGGAAAAAGCACTCTTCACCTCCTTTATTTTATATTTTTAAACCCAGGTTGTGTGGAATAGAGATGGATTAGAAGCAGCACTGTGAATGTGAGTTAAAATGTGTGCTATTTCCTAGTACACCAGTTGAGATACCCTTCTTTCTCAGACATTGGTATTATCATACATTTTCATTGACGTAATCTGAAATTTCCTCCTATTCCATCTCTGCACCCCAGGAGGACCCCTTGCCAACCACCTCTTCAGACCCACTGTTCCTGTTCTCTGAATCCTCCTCCTGGTGCCCCGCTGCAGTGCTGAAAGCTCCAAAGACCCACTACCACTTTGTGTGCTCCCATGGTATTATGGTAAAACTCTCAACTGCACCCCATGTCTGCTCCTCACTTCACAGTACCAGAAAAGCCTTTTTGGCACTGGCTTAGGACTCTCCACACGAACACCGCTCCTCCATGTCTCAAATCCCTGAGTCACTTCCTTAAAAGTCTACCTAACAAACCCATGTCTTGCCTCCACTCATGTGCCTCCATCTTCTTTTCTTGCCTGTCTCCAAGCTTCATCTGCTTTTTCCTTTCTTTTAGAAAGTCAGAGCTGACTGTGGAAGTAAATAGAAACCTAGGTATGGCACCCACATGGCTTGCTGTAGTTGCCTATTCTGTCACATTTTGGCACCCACAGCCACCTCATCACAGCTGGCTCTGATGGTCAGCATAGATTTGTGCCTCCTGTCCTATAAAGCAAGTCCTATGCACAGCTGCTCTGTTTTTTAAAAAGAAACTTCTGCTTAGAGTACGGTTTGAAGTGTTGATTTTATTTATCCAGTTAATTATTCCTCACAGACAGAAGGCAGTCCATGTGCCACCCTTGTTCAGAAATGTGTTCCGTGAGATGTCTGCCTGGAGGGGTTTGGCTCATGCTTTCTCGTGAATGATTTGAAGTTGGGTACAAATGCATGTGCATGGTTTTAACTCCAGAAGAGTCTTCTCAGGTTTGGGAAATATCATCCTTCTGCTGTGTTCAAACAATGCCCATCTTATACAGAAAAATCCAAGTGTGTTTAGTGTCTGTCATGCACTGACTTCTTCACAATCCTGGTGAAAAAAGCGAGAGAAAGCTACAAAAGCATAATCAGTCTTATCTGGCTCTCCTAACACATCGGTTGTGAGGAATTATAGAGACCCTTCTCCTTGGTCTCAGCCTCTAAGATCACAGACCTTGTCAGTCAAGCTTGTCACACTCAGGGTTGCTAAACATGTTACAGTATTATGATGATGTAACAGATGGCAGGGAGCAAGACACCAAAGGAATTTAATTATATCCTGAGGAAGCTATTTTAAAATGTGGCAACTGCACATCCAAATCTCATTTCACATATTCATCCAGGCCTAACAGCAAAATACTCTGTAACAGCTCAGCAAGAATGTTAGTGAAGCTCAGAAAATTGAATGTTGCAAACTGCTTTGCCCACCTCTGATAGAAGGTACCACCTATGTGTAAAATAGTAAGAGCTTTACGATACAGATGAATTTCTTAGGGAGAGAAGCAAGAGCTGCCAAGCACATTAATTATTAGGGAAAAGATGTAATGGTGATTTTCAACTTCAGTGAGAGATAGACAGGATCAACTGAGCTGATGTCTCACTGCTTGAAAGGGGATTTTATTTTAAAGAAAACAACCTTTCTAGTCACTGTGGTCTGTCCTCATCAATTCTTATGATCCTTACAGAGTTTCACATGGTTTAAGTTGTGTATTTCCTGCAAAAGCAGAAGATCTACAACAATTGACAACAGCGAAAAATCTGTCCCTTTTGCCAGGCTGTCAGTCACAATGATGTATAGAAGCCTTTGCAGCATTGCCAGCTCATGGTTTTGTTATGAACCTTGTTTTTGTGATTGTTTTCTGAATATAATTTAGTTGTTTGAATTCTTTTACTTTATGAGATACTCCTTTTCATCAAATGATACACCTTAACAGCATTTAGACAGGAGAAAGTTTGATTTCAAAAGGCCCCATATTAGCAGTCAATTTCACCTAAAATCATACAGTTCTCACTCTTTAAGATAAAGCAATAGCAATTTAAGCCTCGTTTGTGAATGCTTTTGATTTTCAGTCACCGTTTGGCGTTGCTGCTTCCAATGAGGTCTCTTGGGCTGACTGGGAAAATGAGTCAAAGACAGAGCAATTAGCCAGAAGGTTTAAAGGGTGTCAAGACACTCAGTGCTGGTGTGAGAAACCTGGGTTTATCCAGAGACAGCAACCAGCCACTCCAACAGCGCTGCCTCGGTGCATGACAGTCCCAAAGGCACTGATGTGTCCTTACAGGGGAGCAAACAGGGTCCCCGTGGAGAAACCCCCCAATAGAGTCAACCCCTTAACTGAATAGATGAGAATCACTACCCAGAATGAGAAGGAAAGTACATTTATTACACTCCTCACTTGCAGCTTTCTTACTGTGCTGCCCCATTACCAGCTACCAGAAAATGCCCTTTCTATCAGCATATTACTGCTCAGACATTGTGTAAAGTGTTGGGGAAAGACCGAACATAACCAAGAGCTTATTAATGATGGACTTAACCAATTAATAAGCATGCTTTCTGTGCTCTCCGAAAGCCAAAGTAGGCATATTTTGGGCTTCAGTTCCGCTTGCTCATACTATATTTGCTTTTTACATTTGCATTGTGGGGTCTCCTATTCATCGTTGCTTTATAAAATGTTTGCATATACACTAATTAAAAAGGATTTATCAGGTTGAACTCATGGTGACAGAAGGATCCTTTCTCCCTTGGCAAGGTTTGAATATTTGAATAGCTCATTAATGCTCCTGCTTTTCCTCTTTATAAGAGGAGACTGAAAAATGAAAGAAGGGGATTTGCTGTGCAGCTTCAGATGAAAGGTTGCTTCATTTATTTTTAAAGCTGTCTAAAGGGGTTAAGCCCTACTCTGATTTACGCCAAAGGGCAACTTCTGACCTCTCACCAAAATAATTCCTCATTTACATTGGCAGGCACCATTTATTTGCAAGGTTTCTTCAATGTAAACATGAGAAAATATTATCTAAGCTTTATGCCTTTTGAAGGTGTAAAGTTGACACAGCTCATCTGAATCCCTGTGAATCAGGAGTTGCCTTAGTTGACTTGGTTGTGACATAAATCAGACCATCATAGCCTTCAAATTATGGGAAAACACACTCATTTATGCCACCTGGGGATTTGGCCCATGAGTTAAAAAAATGCTCAGGGCTTGTTTTCACTCCTGTTCTGCCACTACGCACCCCCTCCAGAGTTACTCCAGATTTACATTGCCAGAGGTGAGATTACTGCATCTTCAGAACTGAAGAAGAGTAGCGCCCACATAATAATTACAAGTTTCAAAGTAATTTAATATATGCAAAAACATACACATATGTATTTAAAATACCTCCTATCAGTGCTAATCTTGGGTGCTCGCCTGGATTATTATCTCATGAAGATTATACCCCTGAAAGCTTTTAGTGCCCACTATGTCTTCTTTTTTTTTTTTTTTTTTTTTTTTTAAATTT
>VYXH01005893.1:71208-143765 GCA_013397275.1 Burhinus bistriatus | reverse complement strand
TTTTTTTTTTTTTATTTCAAAGTGCTTGAAAGATCCTGCTGAGTCAATTACACAGAGTATCTCTTAATAATGTCCTCTTCCTGGCACATCATTGTTTTCCTTTATGTTTATTTCAAAAGGTTAATTTAAACAGGAGAGTAGATATAAATCCACATTATGAATTATAAAAAGTTACCACATGCTCCTGAGAATGCCCAGAATTTTGATGGGGAGGATTTAGTGAAGCAGTGCCCTGGGGAAGTCAGTGCTAGAGAAAGCCAGGATTGTTAAAGCCAGAGGAAAGCAGGGTGTCTGAACTTTGCTGTTTACAAGCCCATTTTTCCTGTACTGGGAGGCTGGTGACAAACATCCTCTTGCTTTCTGACTCTGATAGTTTAATTTGCCTGCAGATACTCATGTTACGTAGCAATTGAACTGATTGCCAAAGAAAGCAGAGGAGAAACCCCAGTGCCTGGGAATCTTTAGGAAAAGATTAGTTTAACACCCTTCAGAACTGGTTTTGGAGCTGATTCTCCTTTCAGCAAGGTGATCATTGGAGAAACCTCCAGCTCTGTGGTTATCTGAAATTCTGCAACACACGTATGGAGGAGTCATGTGGGCTGGAAAAGAGATAAGTGCTGCTCCATGGGAATAGCAACAATGACCATCTGAGTATTACTATTAAATCCCATAACCTTTCCTTGGTACCACACTTCTGAATGAAAATTTAGCAGGCATCGTCTTTACCGTGTATCAAGGAATCACAGAATCACAGGGGTTGGAAGGGACCTCTGGAGATCACCTAGTCCAACCCCCCTGCCAGAGCAGGTTCACCTAGAGCAGGTTGCACAGGATGTGTGGCTGTAATGGAGACTACGGTTTCTCCAGGGCACCAGTGTTACAAATTCCGAACTAACCACTTCCTAAAATACACCAGGGTGTAATGTAACAGTGTGGATCAATTTCCCTTCTCCTTCTAACCAACATATCAAATGGTTTGTTCTCTGACTTCAACCTACTTACCTTACTTTGTTATATAAATTTATCCAGACCCAGTGGGTAAATATAACCAAGCATAAATCAACAGAATCATTAATGCCTTACAGTAATATGTACTGGCATGGCCTAGGGACTATTCCCTTTCACCTCTTACCTTGAGCTTTACCATTGCTTCACTGTGAACTGTGAAACAACGGCCACGTCTCTCACACCAGAAGTACTTGTATCTCAGTGATGAGTGAAATATTCCTCATATAGCCATTGAGTATGTACATAAAGCACCTTATGAGCCTTCCAGATATGAAAGGTAATATAAAAGGAAATAGTAATATGCCCACATAAATATTAAGGGAAAACCGGCATTTCTCTTTTGTAAAAGCAATATCCATTCCTGACTTAATGTTTTCTAGAATATACAGAAAGATAAAATCTGCATGCCCACATTTTATGGCTATATTCTTGTCTACAAAGTTTCATCTGCAGTTTGCTCACCTTCCTCATTTCCTCCTCTCCTCCCCAATAAATCATTAAAAGCAATAGAGCTTGTAAACCTGTTGTACTACAGGACTCCCTAAAAGTCTTGTGAAAAAAGGTCAGGAAGGAGAGGCTTGTTCTGAGAGGTAAGTGGTACGTGTGAGAAATGAAAGGAAAAAATTCAACTTTTTATGCTGCAGAAAAGCACAGAGTGCTGAATGTTAGGAGCAGGCGGCAGCAATGAATGTCAAGCAGAGTGGGCAATGAACTATATTGTATATCTCTAAGAGTTTGAGGGGTAACTGGCAAGGTATGCAGGTCATCATTCCTTTATTGTCCTATTTTCTGCTTTCCCATTGCACATACCACCTGGAACTGACGAAGTCTGTGGCCGAACAAAAAAAACAAATGAAGAAAATAGCCAAAGCAGGGCTTTCCCTGCCATAAGAATAAAGCCAATTTGCCACCTGGTGTAAACTGATATTGTCTAACATAAGTTGGTATTGCCTGTCACTTCAGAGGCCTCTACTGAAATTGTAGCAAAATGACTATCTGGCCCCACTTTCATCCCCAGTGACACTTCATTAGAATTACTGGCACTTCCATTTCCCGCTTCTGCTTTTGTCAGTAGTGTGTCATGAGGAAGATGCCTGTAATACAGAATGGGATGTGGGGTTATGACCCTTAGCCGTAAGCATGTGCACAAACTAGTTGTGTTTTCCATGCCCATGCCAGGATTTAAATCAAATAATCTAGTTTACAGCTCTGTGGAAGATGAATCAGTAAAGGCTGCGATGGATTATCTGAGTCGAAGCCTTTATTCAAGACTGTATCCTTCCCTAATGACATATCCACAACAGCAGAGATGCACAGGACTAAACTGTCCTTGTCCCCACTGATTTTGGAAATGGCAGTGGGGAAGAGCAGAGAGAGCTCAAGGAAGCAGTGGCCCAACCAGCTCCAGCTGAGATGCTGCACAGTCACGCTCTCGCTGCTGTATAAGCCACTACCCCTGCAATAGGGACAATATATCTTCAGGAGATGAATAGTCAACTCTGCCATGTGGATCGAGCAGCTGCATCCCCTTGAGCTTTGGGACTGCTCTGCCATCATCTGAGCATGGGTGGAGGGGTCCTGAGAGATGGAGGTTAGATTCAGCTGTGGAGGCAGAAATGGTGCTGGAAGTAGCTACTAAAATTAAACATGCAGGAGATCCCGTCTCAGTGTTTTTCACAGTAACATAGGCAAACCCTGTGCTGCTGGGAATGAAAAGCCAGGGCTGGACTGCTTCTGCCATAAGGCGGGAGTGAGGAGCTGGAGAGACTTGCTCCTGCTGTCCAGGGATGAGGATGTCCACTTATGGTTCAAAAGAGGATTGCCTGTCTTTTACATTGCTTCTTTCTCAGAAGGGGAGGCTATCGGTGCAACCCAACGCTTCCCTTGGCACCCTCTAACCTGGGCTTTAGGGTTTTAATGTACGCCATAGGGGGAGCTGCCAATTTGCTATCTCAGCTGTCTGTTACACCAGGCCAGTACTTGCTTTGCTTGAGCCTCGAGCTGTCTCTGGAGCAGTCTCTGCAGTGCTACCAATAAACCAGAATGTCTTGATCCCTTTGGCTTTGCATATTAACAAGGCTATCATACCTCCTAAATGACATACTGTGACCCTCCTCTTCTCATTCCCTGGGAACTCCTCCTTTGCAAAGAGATCCAAATTATTGTATTTACATGTGTAGTAAAAGTCAGGTCAGTTAGTCATTTCTGAAAACCTTGTGAATTTGCTGCGTTTTACAAAACCAGCCTGCGTTTACAAATTTTTCTCCCTTGGAACCAATTATTTCTTAGGTTGGATTTTAATGTGGTTTTTTGGTTTTGGGGTTTTGTTTGTTTGTTTGTTTGTTTTTTAAATTCTCTTGTTAAAGGGCAGCCTGCTTCTTTCAATATATCCTGTAACCTCCAGACCTGGATTCTTTAATGCTTAGCTGTGTAACTCTGTTGACTTCTGTAGAATAACTCATCACAGAATGCGTATCATCTTCAATCCATCTGCTTTATATTACACTATTTCTTCTTGCTTCACCAGTGCTGCTCTCTCATTTGTTTTCTGTGCTGACTGATTATTATTTATATCAGGACAGGAATTTCCTACAAGGACTATTGCCCTTTAAAAATACCCATTTTTCTGTTCCCAAATTGCCCTTAAAAAAAAGCTATTACTAAGTGGCAAAATGGTCTTAAAAAGACTTGGCAATCCTGACAAAATCTGATTTATATAAACTCTAATAGACAGTCACGATAATTTCACACAATTCTATTCAGATATTTCTGGATTGGAACATTCTGATTTTAAAATTACTTAATTTATATATTTTAATTTTACTTCCCATTATAGATTTTTAAAGAAAAATTTGGAACATCGAATTTAATGTTTAGCTAGATTTATTGTCAGAGATTTATTTCATAAGAAGCTGCTTCTTTATTTCAGTATGTACATGTGTCTGTGTTTTGGAGGTTTTTTTGTCCTGTTATACTCACCTCCCACAAAAAGACCCATCAGAAAGGAATTATGGCAAAACTGTTATTTACATGTCTGACCAGTTGCAAAGAAACCTAGTAATAGGCACAGATTTAGTATATGGTTTGGGTTTTATATGCAATTTCCAATACCGCATGAATCAGAACCACAGGGGCTGGGAGGGACAATGCCCCACCTCTTCTTTCTCTCACCCTTCCAATAAAAAAAAAGCCACATTGCTCCTTAAAAAATAGAAACATGCACAGTAAGTAAACATGCACACCAAACACCCTCAAAGTTAGGATTTTTTCCTAGTGCCTGTAGTGAATCCTTTCCTCTCACCACACTCCTCATAACAATTTAGTGACTTCTTGGGTTCCTAAACTTGTCTTAATCTTTCTAAACTTGTGCCAGGCTCAGGAAGATGTCTTAAGTGAGAGAAAACTTGAACCAGAAGAGTCCTGCCACATTTTAAGAAAATCCTTTAGTCTTTTCTTATGTTTCATGAAAACTAATCAATTCCTAACTAAGATGCAGTATTTGGAGGGTGCTGTTAAGACCCTGTCTGCTCTTTACTGCACTTTAGCCATATTGCTTCTCCTGGTCTACCTGAAGCACTGGGTTCATCTGCAAAGTTCTATGAAAGTTGAAGTCAGACTTCTCAAATATTTCCACTGACAGGATGAAAGCCCAGCTAAAGCAACCTTCCCCATCCTTAATTCGATTAAGTCATTCTCATGGGGGGCATTCTCCGAGCTTTGGAAGAAGAAACTTAAGAGACCAAAGATCTGATCCTTTCAGAGTTTCTTGATATTCATGAGTTACTGACAGTGAATTAATATTAACCATGAGTAAAAGCTTGAAAATGAACTTTAAAAGCTGCAAATTGGCCCTGTTAATGCTTAATGATCATTTCCAAAATAACAGGTGGCTGATTGAGATCTTCAGCTGTCTTAAAAGGTGATAAATTATGTTAGTTCTTCTCCAGGAGCTGTTGAATTCCCACATTACCCTCAAAAGACATGTCTTTTCCCGTTAGCTAATATTTCATGGGATGTTGGAACATTTATAAAAGGTGTCATACTGCTGAGTGGCAAATAGCTAAGAACGACAAAAACCATTAACAGTGAGGGATGATGGCCCCAAACTATTAAATGAGAAGATCAAGTAATCACAGAAATAATTGTTTACCAAATTTCCTGCTGAACACAACCAAAGCACTATCTTTCCTAATTCAGCCTGCCTTTTGCAGAGGCTATTTCTTCATGTCCAGTTTTCTTTCTAGGTGATTCTCACCAGCTCACCATTTTGTAAATGAGGTCCAGTTCTGAATCATTTTGTGCTGCTTCTTTATAAAAATAAAGCAAGCCTCTGACCAAACCTTTAGGAATCATTCCCTTTTCTGACTTAAAATTCTTTGAAATTCTTCTTTGAGGAGACCTGTGTGTGAAAATCATGTACTTCCCCATACACAGACTGTTTATATTAGATGATTAGAGAAGACATAAGATCAGTGAGTGTCTTGAAAAGACATCATACAGGGATTATTCAAGGAAACAAGCATCTACCAGGAAACAAACAAATCCTTGACAATTGATGATTTGATGTGAGGAAAACACTGTCACTTTACAGTTCAGAAGAAATCTGACTCCATTGATCCTACTTGTTTTGTACTTCATAGAAGCATTACAGCTTGTTGGGATCAATAGTAGCAACTCATATTCTACCAGTCACAATTGTTATTCCAAGAAGCCCTTCATCAAAGGCAATCATGTTTTTTCTTCAGAGCCCATGCATTATAAAAAGAGAAACATCTGAAGTAAAAGTAAACCCCTGTGCCAATGTCAGCATGGTGCAAGAATGTCAGCCATTTGCAAATGATCCCAATGTTAAAAAAAAAAAAAAACAGAAAAAGGACTAAAAGGGCAGAACACAGAAATGTTTAGAAATGCCAGAAATATACCTTTGTCAACAATGATTATATAGATTATGCTATGGTTCCCTGACTGATAGACAAATGGCAGATAGACTTTTTGATGGTGTGACTATATGTAGTTCTTCCTCCTGGCTTTCATTAGCAATAGCAAAGATGATTTCAGGGGTCTTCATTAAAGCACAACTCAGGCCTCCTTTTTTTTCCCCTTTGTGAAATCAACCCAAATCACCTATAAACCAGACCTCCAAATGTACTATTAAATAATTAAACCTTTAGGTTCGGTTGTTATTAGGGAAGGGGCATTAGGGGGAATCAAAATCACATTTAGAAAATCTGTTCCCTCATTCTCTTGTCTCTCAGCCACAGGTGACTGATAACTTAAGTCACCTTCTTTGGAAGGAATCTCTGTAACAGCTGTTTTTTACTCTTCTGAGGTAACAACATCTGACTGATATGTTGATCTATAGGGCCAGATTCCTCAGCTTTGGTAGCTGGCCATCACCAAAGCTAAAGCGGGCCCTAATGCCCACAAAGAGGACAGCCCAATGTCTTCTTTGCTAGTAAAGAGTGGAAATCATGCAGAGCCACTGCCAGAGAGGAGAGCACTCCTAAGTAAAAGATCTTTTCTTTCTTCACCTGAAATACCTTTATCCAAAAGTTACAAACTACTGAGATAATTTTGAGTAACTGTTCACCTGGGACACACTGGGCCTCATTAAATCAGTCTAGACCTTTCTACAAGAAGATGACACATTTCATAACTCTCTGAGGCCTGTCCTCTACTTCCTGGCTAATATTAGCTGAGCACTTCTCCAATTCCATCCCTTTTGGAAGAGGCTGCTCTTTACTCCGTATGTCTAAAGGCAACGGATTTATTCCTGGAAAATCATTCAGAATTTCTCTTCCAGAAGAATCTTGCTTGCAGACTGTCACAACTGGACAGTTTTCTTTTAAATAATTATTCTTCCTTTCTCATATCATCTGTCTTCTCCAATTGTATTAAAACCACTAAAAATTGTCATAAGATATTAAAGATATGCAGATGATTATTTTTTTTAAAAAACAATATGTTATTAGAATATGTTATTCTAATCCAGTAGATTTCACAAACCTATTGAATTATAACTTTTCTCTTTCCTGGACAATGCAGCTGGCAGTTCAAGTGGCTAAAGTAGAAGGGGCTATTAGACCACCACAGACATATCATAAGCATGATAATTAAATGGAGTTGTTCCTGATCTGAGGCCACTAACCAGCTCTCAGTTGAGGTAATCTTGCCTGGAAATATACCTAGGTCTTCAGACAAAGGATTTTCAGAACAACAGAGTCTATCACTTACCTTCATAATTTCTACAAATGACTCCTCAGTTTCAGCACTCAAAATCTTTGTCTTGCTTCTCATTCAGATATGTCCAGCTTTAAATTGCCAGCTCTCAGTTCTCATTAGACTTTTTGGATAGATAAAGAGCCCTTTAGGACCTGGTATTTTCTCCCTACAAAGGTACTTATACAGACAATCAACACACCGACCTCCCAGTTTGGGGTGTGCATTTAAAAGTTTTACTGCTTAATTACTGGAGACAAGCAGCCAGGGATTTCATTGACTCAAGTGACCTTGTCATGAATCAGAGACAGTGGTAGTACAGCTGAAAATAGAAGCAACCCTTCTGGGCTCTGCTTACGTGCACTGATCATAAGCTATCTGCCAGATAATATTCACACTTTGCTGGAGTACACGATCACCAGTCTATTGCCTGAGACGAAACATGTTGGGGCAACTAATGGAAGGTAGTTGCAGGGGGATGAGGAACCCAGCCAAGATGAAACTTAGAAGGGAGTTTGGCAGTTCTGCATTGAATTCCTCCACTGCAACAGACTTCTGCTGTCATCTCGGGCATGTCACTTAAATTTGTTGTGTTCCACCTAAAAGTATAGCCCTGACCATCCAGTGTGGTGAGAAGAAAAGTGTGAGACACTCTGATTCACCCTGCTGTAACAGAGTAATAACTGCAGAACAGTTTCAGTGCAAGGGAGGGAAATTAGCCTTTGTAATCCAAATTTGTGTTAGCTAGCTGGAGCAAACACCACTGCTCTGAGTATTTGCATCCGGGTTGCATAGGAGATTCTGCTTTTAATTAAAAATAAGTGTTTCAAACCATAACATCTTAAAAACCACAGTACTATTAATAAATATAGTTTTTAGTTTCATTTGCTTTTTGCCTCTGAATCAATTTTTGATGGATATGTTTGACTATACCAGTCCCCGTGATAAAAACCCCCGAAGCTCACCCACAAGCAACAATTGGTTTTCAATTGCCTGTTACTCCTGAGAGTTTGTTCCAAGCAAGGACTTGTAATAATGCTTCAAACTACGGGTTTTCAAGTGTTTATTTTATGTATAGTGATTCCGTTAATATTTAAATGTTTCTCCTTTACTCAGACAAATCCCATAGATTTTTGATCTTATTTTCAGACTGGTTTTGGTTCATCCATTGTCTCTGAGCTTAGATAGCATTACCTTCAATTCGTGTCCTCATGCACAGCGCAGATGGTTCTGAAAATGCCGGTTAAAAACATATAAAAAGCAAACCCTGTGTTTTAAAAGAAAATATGTCCTTATTAATCAGAGATTAATCTATTTTGGTGGGCTCAGTCTGACATAGTGAAAGAGGTAAGGTTTTTTGTTTGGAGTTTTTTTTTGTGTTTGTTTGTTTGGTTGGTTGTTTTTTTTTTAAGAGTGCCCAACATTGAAAAATAAGCTTCTAAGATGCTGAAGCTTGGATTTTGAAAAACAGGCATTTTTCAGATACATAGATGCTCTGTCTTAAATCACGTATTTATTTTTCTGTCCAGATTAGGCTTTTGAATATCCTGTGCTTTTCCAGGTTAACAAACCCTATACTGCATCATGTAACTGCTCAAGCGTGTCTCTTTAATGGACAAGATTTATTTCAAATAATGACTTCCTGGAGAAAAACAGCTTTAAACAAACCCTGATGCAACAGCTGCTTCTAAATTTCAGCCGAACCGTGTCTCACACTCCACAGCGCTGAGTCGCCAGGCGTGAAGGAGTGACTGCCTTTTCTAGTGAGAGCCGTGCAATTTGTCTACTGCCTTAAGTCACATTTGTATACCCCAGATCACATTTTAGAAAAAATATTGAGTAACATCTTCCCCCTCCCTTGTCTGCATCATAGTTATGCCATTCCTGCACCTAGGCAGAATGGTGACGTTCTGTTATTTAAGAGGGTTTTGTTGCTCACCAGCTACTGCTTATTTTGTGGCGACGTGGCTTCAGAAGTCTGCCCTCCGGTTGTGTTTCAGTTAGAGCCGTGCATGCACACAAGTATGTGCATTTGCAAATTGGTCATGTTAGATAAGAATTACGGAGCACGCCAGGTATCGGATTAGCTAATTATCTTAACAGAGCCGCAAGGAAATCTCCGCAGAGTTGTGCACCCTGCCAGCTGTGTCCCAGCGTGGGCCGATAGCTCTCTGTGGGGGAGCACCAAGGTCTTTTCTTCTGGGGACTGGGAAGTGCTTTAAAAATGATAATTAGCTGCAGATCACAGCCATCCCTAGGATGAAGCCAGTTATTAACAACCCTGTTCTGAACTCCAAGGAATGGGAATCAAGTGCCTCTGTAAACTTGATACTAATCACATAGAGGGCAGAAGCAGGAATGGCCCCCATTGCAGGATACTCCAACTTGAGAAGATGATTGCTCAACTAGAAACTGGCGGCTTTAAAGAAGTTTGATCTTCTCAAAGTGGAATGCATACACTGTAAGAATGGTTAGGAACTTACCGGGAAAACAAGTCCCAGTTTTCACAACAACGTGACTCAGACGCGTTGCTGGAGAAGCTGGGCTCGGTGTGGTATCATACCCACGCCAGTGCAAAGCCTCTGAGGTAGTACATCGCAGTTTCCATCTATGACAGGAAGAAAAAGGACCCTCCATCTACTAACAGTCCCCAGTGGGTGTCTGGTAATTCAGAAAGCTGTAGTAGTATATGAATCCAAAGAAACCAATTTTTTTACAATGGGAGCAAATGGACAATTATCACCATTACCTGCAGTAACACAGCCAGCTGGCAGCACAGCTAGGAGCAGGAGTTTTTGTTTCATACACACGTGCTCAAAGGAAAGGCATGTACTGTGTACAAGTACACAGCAGAGGAAAGTAAGGATTTACATCAATACCTCTGCTGTTTAAAGCTGTCGTTATGTCACGTGGGTAAGAGCTAACACCGTTTTCCTAGCGATGGTTTGTCTCCAGTTCAGTCTCGGTGCTCATTAAGTGTTTGTAAGAGAATATTCCTCCTACAGATTTTTGTACACATATTTCTTTCCTGGTTCAGAAATGGATTGACTTTTGATTTAAACACACCTGCTCTCACATCGGTCTTGATAGCCTTGTTAGCTGTACCTGAACTGCAAGGAGATAACCAGGGCTGGAGCAGACCACGGGGTGAACCTGCCCAGTGCTGCAGACACAGACATTCACCACAGCTGAATGGGGACTGACCTGAAATAGGGCACTGCTGTTGTGATATTTTCCCTCTGATCTCATTTCCATTCATTCAGTGATCAAACAGACGAAGATAGCTTGTTTGTTGTTAGAGAAACACGTAAAAAAAGGCATAGAAAATATCTTAAAATTTAAATATTAATCTTTGCCATGGTCAAAAAGCTGTGATAAGATACAACTTTGTAACCCTAATTGTCTCCGTATTTTCATCCATAAGCATTTATGTTTTCTCAAAGAACTACTAGTAGAGCAGATTGAAAAACAGTAACTTTTTTCACAAAGAGTGATTGGAATTTTAAAAGACGTTCCAATATGGAAACTGAGAAATGCAGTAGCCATTAATTCATTCAGATATTCTCTTGCTTATTTCCCTATGAAAGTATAACTTTTATTATTTTTTTATGGTGGTAAGGAGAAGGATGAAAGATATGGTATACATTTTTCTCTCATGATTCTTCCACTTTCTCTGTCATCTTTCACCTTGCTACTGAAAACAGAGGAAAAGGGGTAGAAAATATGCAGAGAGAGCACTGAGGAAAAAAACTCAAGAAGTGTTCCTTAGAAATATTCAATCTAGGGAAAAAGGCTATTTCTGGGAAGGGTGCTGAAGTTAAGCCCTAAAAAATGTTAAATGAGTGTTTCACAATTTGACATTTCAGACTTTTATGTCTATTGCTGTAGGGTAAACACTCAATAGATAATGCATTGGAAATCTTTGTCAAGCATAAATCTTAAATTAGTAAGATACAAAGGTCATGTATAAATTTAAATAGAAGTGTTAAAGACTATTCAAACCGTGATTATTTGATTTTTAGGGCACAGAGATTTGTTATGTTTTTAGCGGTAAAAAGGTTATAACTTGCTTAGTGAAGGTGGAGGTCAGAGTTAAGGCAGTTTGTAGGATATTAAATTAAGAAAACAGTCACTCTGAGGTCATTGGGAAAGATCTTTTCAGCCTGGGATTGTACAAAAAGAGGCAGAATGAGAAACTTCAGTAGATGAAAAAGTAAAAAGAGCTTATGAAATCTAGTGGGAATAACATAAGGGAAATCGGTATGAGGACAGACTGAGGGATGTGAGCACTTTTGCTCCTGAGTGCAGCCATTGCTTGCTTGGTGATCACATTCCGCAGGTTCTCAAAAAATTGAGGTTGGAGCTGGTTAGCCTCAGAAATGCGATTATCAGTAATGGAAAAGCATTAAAAAAGGACTACATGTAATGAATAGAAGAAAACACTTCCAGATGGTGAAATTAATTAGAAAGTGAAACATGAATGTGGGGAATTTATAGGAGCCTCATAGCAAAGGTCACTGAATATGAGATTGAACCAAGCATGGCAGATATCTGCTGAGGGATTTTTCTGTGGCCAGCCATGGCTTGCTCTGTTACTCCTGAAGAACCAGTTTTTCTTTGCAGGGTGAAAATCTATGCAGAGTTGATATGAATAATCTGTTTCTACCAACACTACTCAGGTTCACTGAAGGCCCCATTTTCTTTAAGTAGCAATATGTAGGCAGTTCAAATCATTTATTCAGCACAGCTGATACATAAACATAGGTTAAATACAAGACAGGAAAGGACTTGATCGCTTTGTATGTATAGCAGATGTTTTCTATTGCCAATTATTAAATTCCTGGAACATAGGGAGAAATTAGATGTTAGTCTTCTGGAGATCAGCAAGACTCTTCTTTGAATTATTCTGTAGCAGAGTTGGTGGTTTTCATGCAGTCTTACCTAAGGTGTGAATGCAGAACACATTTTATTCAGAAACTTGTTCTTGATGCGCATATATGCAGCAGGTGAGAAGTATCTGAGCGAGGCAAGGTGCTGTAATACAAATATGGTTCTTTTTTCATCTTGCGATTAAGCTCATAATAAGCCCCAGGCCAACTCTGCCTCGAGTCAGAATGATACCTAAAGTCTTCTGATGGCAAATGACACTGCACTAATGCACTGCATTATTTACTTTCCTGGGGTGGAAGGGGGATTTACAACAGCTAAAGATGTTCATGGATTAAGAAGACATCCATCCCTTTAAGTACTCTATGTTTACAGGGACTTCTGGGAATGCTTCTGAAATACAGTGATTTTCAGCATTTGTTTCATGCGCAAGTAATATCTTACTCTCTTTCTAAAAAAACCCACACAAACAAATGAACTACACCATGAACTTAAAGTGGAGAGTAAATATTTCTCCACAAACAGAAACAAAGATTTTGGGGTAGAATCTAATGATTCTGGGAAAAAAATCAATCATTTCAATTTAGTTTCAACATGCACCACCTTTATTGTATATTGATTTTCTACCTTCACACCAGAAAGTGAGATGGGATGGTGACCCACATCCCTGCTTTACCTCTATCAGCTTTTACAAAAATCCATGCTGTGTCACATCACTGAAACAAATGTTATATACACATGGTTGCCAAAGAAACTTTATTACTGAAAAAATAAAAGACTTGGTATTTTATTTCTAGGGAAATTTTCTCTTTAGACCACTATGTTTTATCTGTATGGTGATTACAACAGTGGCAGCGTTACGCTTCTTGGTGAAAGTGTTGATTTATTCATGATTTGGTAGCATGAGGACGTGACAGAAAATACAGTGTTTCTCATTCCTGAGAAACTCTCAGGAGTGAAACTGGAGATACGAGTGGATGGATTCTGTCCTGCTAAAAAGCTGAAAGAGCTAATCCAGACAGATGCTTGTGATCATCAGTATCAACAAATGAATTCAGTGTTTTGTTCTTTTAAATGGGAAACATTTTCAGCTGTTCACTCTCTGTTCTGCATCCTCTCCATTTGCACCCACTGGGCAGGTCATTTGGTCTTTGCTTAGCAAAGGTTTTCATTACTAAAAAGCATGTTTCTTAATCAATTTGGAAACTAAGTAAACCCCTTTACGCAGCAAGTAAAGAGTTTGAATCCCAAACCAAGCTTTCCCCAAAAGTCAGGATTGTTCTGAATCTGGGACCTGAATTTGTCCCGCCAATAGCTTCAAGTGACACAAACCAAATTTTGAAGTAATTCTGAGTCAGTGAGAGCAGTGTTACTTCTTGCTGACTTGTAGATTTAGTCTAATCAAAACAAAAGTCCTTCCCCAGGCAGGCAAGAATTCAACCAAGAGTGGTGAGAGGTCACCAGCCCAAGAGAAATGCTGTCTCAAGAGCTGATACAGTAGAGTTCTCTAATACTGCAGGCTGCAGGGGCAGTTAAACTTTTACCGCCAGAAAGAAAAAAAGGTGCTTGCTGCACACTGGAGTAAGTTTTAAAAGGTGTATGCGGCAATAGAAGAAAGCATTACGTATTTCACATATACTTGAAAAAAACCAACTTCATGGTCAATATTTTATGACCAGAGACAATAAGGAAAGGGAAGTAATTAACAAAGAACCAATAAAAATGTAAGGCAGAAAAGAGAGTTTTAAGCAAGGTGGTGGCCAGTAATGTACCAGGAGGGATGCAAGGGTGCTCCTTGAAAGCCAAAGTGACTGCTATTGAGCTGTGTCTAGAACTAAGTCAAAGCTAAGATGTGATAATAGGAATTGTGCAGCGTGCCTGTAGTTACACGGAAAAACTAAAATTTGCTTCTGGTGCCCATAGCAAAAGCCAAGGACAACTCTTCCAGTTTTAGTCAAGTTCTAGCGATAACATGAATCAGTTCGTGAAAGTTAGTACTGTTACCAGCTATCAATCATTTCTTTTCAGCTGCAGTGCACAGATACAAGACTAGGCAAGATTCTCTTTACATTTACATCTGTTATACACCATTTTTTTTCATGAAATGACCTACTCAACCAGAATTTCTCTGAATTGACTAGAGTGAGAATGGGAAGAATCAGCTGGTGCAGCTTGGTCTGGGACACAACTGCCAGAGGACAAATGTCCTGAGGGCACAGTTCCTAAGATGTTAATCAACCTGTTGAGTTCGTAACTGCTTGCCAGGTTTTAATAGTATTTTTGAGGAGTAACTGCAGTAAAAAAAAAAAGAAAAAGAAAAACAAAAAGAAAAACAAACATCACCACAGAATTCTCTAGCAAGCAGTTCTATGCAGAAACAGTAAACCTGTCCTGCATTTCTGCAGGACTGGCTACAAGCTTTGTTGATGTCACAGCAAAAATCAGATGATCCACTCATTATTTATTGCTATTTAACAGAGTGAAAGGTTTCCATCAGCCACATAATAAAACTGCTAAATTAATGGACACATGCAAGACCAGCAAAGATTTACTTGCTTTATGCTCTTAGTAAACTTTCTCACAGTTTTCCCAAGCTCAACATTTTCCTCCTAAAGATTTGATCACGACAGAGGTCACTCTTATTTCTACGAGACTTGTGCCTTGTAAATCACATCCTTATGGGGGGTAAAATAGAGTCTGCTTAAAATCTTCAACAAACTTTCTCCTAACCAGGGCAACACTTTGGGAATCAGCTTAGAGTTTTCTGCCATTATTTCTCTCCTATTACAACGTTTTTTGAGCATTAAATGTCAGGTGAAGAAGAAACACTAAACCTATCTAAACTTACTGATTTTTGAGGTATTTGTATTTTAGGGTCTACAACATGATTGTTGAAAGCTGATGTTGGTAATGTTAACTCCTCCAAAGGCGGATGATTAAAGTGAATGTCGCTATAAATAATCCCCAGATGAGAGCACGCCGGGATTAGAAAAGAATAAGAACCAAGATGTGCAGACATATAACGTAACTAATGGCCTAATGCAAGGTAAACTTGATCTTTCTACACTCCTTTCTCAGGATATAAAAGTGAAAAGTGTTTGAGTACATTAAAGTACTGTAAATTTTAAGTAGTAAAAATTGAAAAAATAGATATAGTTGATATTTATTATGTGAACCTTATGCGTGTTTTTATATATATATGTACACAGACATACATATATATGAACAGAGGTTAAATCTAGAGAAGTTGGATAAAACACACTAGATAAACAATATATAGACAGATTTCATGGATGATGGGAAGACTTCCCTGTAGCTCTGGATCAGTTTGAGTTTGTTAGAGCATAAACACCCAATCTATTTGCAGGGTGAAAATGAGAAACAAAGGGTGGAAAGAAAACTTGCAAATATGAAAAAATGAAGTGAAGCTGACCAAAAGAGAAAAGTTTGGGGTAAACTTCAAACTTTCTGTCCTATCAAGCATGTAAGACACACTTGCCCCAGGCCTCTCTATTTGCTAGACAGACACAGGTGTTGCTGCAGATTTTGGAAGCGTTACAGTCTGGGGTAAATCCTTCAGCAGGATGAATAATCACTGAGCAATTCTCTTTAAAGTTTGCCAGTCAGAGAGATTTGCTTTCAGCAGTATGTACAGGGATCTCTAACTTACTTGTGCTTGTTTCCAGCTCTTCAGCTTTACAGTTTTCCTTTAAGCAGCTGGACTTCTCTTATTTGAATTTCAGCCTAATTAAGCTGCAAGATTTTTGCAAGCTCTGTCCATTCCTGTTATTGCAAATGGGTCTCAGTGTTGTGCAGAAGCCTGTCCAAGTCAAAGAAAGAAATATTTGCTGTATTTGCTTTACTGGAAATTTTACAGTCTTCTACATGATCTTAAGATTGACTCAACTAGTAGATCACCCTTACCTTCTTAGCCTACAATCCGCTGGTCAGCTTTATTCTTCAGGAAGCCTTGTTGTACATCTGGGCAGGAAACTGTCTTGATCATTTAAAAATATTCACTTTCCAGAGAAAAATCACAATCTGAATGGCTTTAGAGCCATTAGTATAGCTGGATATTAGAATACAAGTGCTGATGGATGATCCATAATATTGACCTAGGTGTGCCAGTAGCTCCTTCTGCAGACTTTGGATCAAGTTTGTGCCAAAATTCTCTTTGGACACTGAACAAAACTGAAGGTGGATAGATGTGCCATGTAGTAACAAAATGGCACAAGAAGCCAGTTAGGATGTGTCTTTGATTACTTATCAGAGCACGTTCTTTCCTGAGGAAAGGTCTATTTCTCAAAATAAAGAAATGCTAGTTGATCAAATGAGCATGTAAACACCTAATTTTTATGTATTCAGAACAGGACGCTGAGATTTACCTAAAATGAAAACCAGACAAAAAACCAACAGCTTTGCGCTTTACACTAATAAACATGTTTTTTATTCATAGTAAAGAATGAAACTAAATCCTTTTCAACACGAGTGCAAGTGTTAGCCAAAGAAAAGCTCTTTTGCATAATTTATTACATTCTATTATTAGTCTTTAATATTATTCTGGTTTTGTAAAACAATCACCTTGCATTTGCCCAAGCAAGCGTGTAATAAAGCAAGTGTATAATATCCCAGACTGTGTGCCTTTGCTTAGTAAAGGTTTTTTTAATAAATACTGTGAGTTAACCACAGTAGCCTGAATCAGTCTGTTAGCCACTTTATCCTGTCCAAGATTCCAGCACTCCTCTCCCTTAAAACCCTGCCTCATTAACCTGCCATATTTGCATATAATGGAACACATCAATTCATGTAGCTCAAAATAAGAATCATGCTTTTATGACAGATCATTCAGGGTAGGTATTTATGTACAGTAAGTGGGAATATGGGCAAACAACCCCAGAGTACCCGCTATTTGGAACAGCTGTGACTTGATTATTAAAAAAAATAAAATTTGATGGGTACAGAAACATAAAAGCCACAAAGACTAGAGTTTCTTTGTGCATAAACAAACATTGGCAGCCTTGACGGTAATGAATGGCCTTCCACGCCTAATCTGTTCTGTTTAACAGGTGGTATTTCATACTCAGACTTCATCAATGGGATAATTTTCTAGTTGAAGAAAAAAGATATTATCTTAACAAATAACTGCTACTTCCATGCATAACTGGCTTAGCAGGCTAAGCAGCAGGGGTGAAATCCTGGCACTATCAATGCAGTACACATTTACTCCTATGATGTATGAGAAAGGCTGTCCTGGGCTGCATAAAGGAACGTTTCCGAGTGGGCAGTCTCTTATGTTCCCAGGTAGGTGTTCAGCAGCAGTCTAATCTAGTGATGCAGATGGCCAGGTTTTCATCCAAGAACACTGTCTTTTAACTGGATGGAATTAGAAGAAATACAGAACAATTTTTAAAGTCATTTGCAGTGTAGAACCACCTCTAAGTCCAAACTAAACTCAGAAATGTTTGTTGAAAAACATGTAGAAAAAGAGCCAGTCTCTTTCCCAGCAAGTTTACTGTCTAAATACGCAGGAAAAAGGATGAGAAAAAATATTTGGTGTATTTTGCAGGTGCAAGAAATACGTGGAAAACTGAAGCCAGATCTGCTGAATGCTCATATTGTCTTATAAGAGCAGAACACTCTTTTCTTACCGACTATACTACTTAAGTGATGCATTTTGATTGAAATGATTGTATCAGGTGCAGACTTAGACTCAAAAGCTTTGCAAAACTGTGCTTAGAGCTAAAATAGTAAGTAGTTTAACCAAAAGGATCACTCATCCACTTTTTTCCAAGTTTCAGATGTCTCAAACTATCATCCTAAGAAGAGAGGTCTGCTGTTGTGACTACTGATTGTATATAAATATTCACAACTTCTGAAAAAGGCTATCAGGAGGAAATATTCTTTTCATCTCAGGTTGCTTTGCTGGCTGCTCTCTGACAAGCAATAGTGTCATGCTTGAAAAGCTCAGTGATCCCCCAAACACCATGAGCTAGTTGCAATCGGCCACGTGATCCTCCCACACTGGTAGCTGGCATTCATAAAGGTCTTGGAAGTCCAGCAGCCAGCACTCGGTGCTCCTGATACCAGAATCCCTTCTCCTTTAATACTTCCCCTGTCACAACACCACCCACCCACACAGCTCTGTTCAAAAGATCTTTTGTTATAGAAAAATTGGAGTCGGCAATCTCAACAGTAGCTAATAAAGCCGCTTGGATGGACTTGCCAGAACAACCAGTTGCTTCTGTTATCCATCACTGAGCTCATTGGTTTTAGCTAATCTTCTGCATTAAAACTGCTGATGAAAACTCAGCAGTTGCCAGGGAACAAACATTTGGGAGAAAGCTGAGTAATTTTATGCCGTGTGTTTAAAAATATGGGGAAACTTGGACAGAACCATGCATATATAGCAGAAATCCCCAAGACTGCAGACATGGCACGCGGTTGCATCGTGTGTGTGCCATAGCAGCGGTTTTATCAGACACTGCATTTATTTATTCTCAGATGAAGAACACGGAGAAGTACCTATTTCCACAGCTATTAGGAGGAGTGGTGATTCAATTTGACATAAATGGGTAGAATAAAATCAGAGATTGTTCATTAGTACGGTGACCATTAGCAGAAATCAATTGCTGCCCAGTCTGCATTTTCACTGCAAGCTTGTCTGATCCTAGCAATGGGAAGGGGACTGGAAACCTAAGTGCTTCTGCTGATTTGAAATCCAGCAGCATAAAGTGATTAAAAAAACCCCAACTACTGTCATTAGCTGATTTTATTTTTTTTTTTTTTCCTAGTTCAAAACTGAAACATTAGTTTTCCAGTTTGGCTGAAACTTCAAGGAGAAGTTAGGAGGGAAAAGAAAAAAGAAATCAGAAGATAGCATAAGCCTATTCTTAGTGGAAGTCATTCATGATTTAAGATGTCACCAATGTGTCAACTGTAGCCCTCCTACATTACAGAATTACATCCAGTTTCTTAATATTCTACCCAACACAGGAGCTATGCAATATTTCAGCAGATGTCTTTTAGTTTTTGGACTGGCACAGAAAACAGGTGAGAAAGAAAATGTGGAGGGAATTTTTAAAGTTTATCATGAATAAGTGTTAACTTCTAAAGAGAAGATACTAGTTTTGCTTTCCTTACTATTGATGTAGGTGAGTGCTTTTTGCTTCATCTTTTGTGTTACCTTTCCATACCAAACACTTCATGGGACAGAATAAAAAGGTCATATTAAGAAAACTCCCTACTTGTTCTAAAAGCAATACACATAGATTGTAAAAGGAAAGCTAGACTTTTACTTGCTTTGTTCCTCTTCACATTGTCAGAAATGAAATTTTGATTATTATGAAAATGGAAAACTTTTATACCAAATGAGGTATAATTGTGTGCTTTTATATTTTGTTAGGAAAGAAAACATAGCAGATTTTACAGCCCCTTATGTATCATTCATTCTTTACACACACACACACACACACACACACATGTACAGAGATTTTTCCTCTTTTGTCCTTGGTCAGGTAAAGGGACATAGCTTCTGCCTCTCACCCAGTTTTGCACGTTATCCACTGCAACCTGTACTTTAAGGATGGACAAAACCACAACTTCATCACTTGCTTTACCGATGCTTTGAAAGCAGCTGATATACTACAATCCCAAAGGCACAAAGGTCACTTCAACACTTCCCACCAGAGCAGTTAATAACAGCCAATTCTCCCCCGGTTCCCTTCATTTTCAGGAAGCTACAGATAATCTCCCCGAGCTGTCAAATCAATACCTCCTGCTCCACAACACCAGCTCCACACCAAACAGGGTGTGTCTGCCCAGCAGGGGTCTAGGAGCTTATTGCCAACTTCATGCTAGGAAAGTCTAATTAACTCATCTCTGAGGCCACAATGTAAGTTAGGGACTGGCTCAGTTTGGCTCTACAGGATGTTCTCGCAGCTGTCTCCCCCTTCACAATCTGTTTCACCTCAGAACAAGAGAAGTACAAGGCTAGCCAGCGTGCATGCTGAATTATGCATTCAAATTGCTGGTGCTAAAACCCCTAAAAAAACCTTAATGGCTTAATTAAGCCAGAAATTGCACAATGCATCTCCTTAAATCTTAACTTCCAGATCGCTCACTCTTTCAATGAGTGTGACAGTACGTCCAGAGCATAACTAAAATGGCAAGAAATTTGGTGACATGATAGCTTCTCACTTTCCCATTTAAATCACCTCATCAGACATTGCTTAGAGAAATATGTTGACATAACAGACCACAGAAAGCACCCACTAGGATAAAAGAAACACCATTGCGTATTCCCCATGTGTGTGCGTGGTAGGAGAACAGGCTTTAGCTAAAATCTGTGGTCCCCCACAGGTCTTACCACCTTGCTCAGAAGAATGGTAAAGTCGAGATCCTGCTTGTAATGGTCATTTTCAAAAAAAGAATGTGAGGTCTTGGATTCTATTACAAGTCACGAACACAAGACAGCATAATTCCTAGATTTTTTCCTGTATTTTCACACAAAAATAAGATATTTTTTTTTTCAGAATACCAATAATTTTTTAATTTATTATTATTTTGTTGCTTTCTGTCCAGACACAGAAATATGACTATGCTATGTCAGTGCACGTTCTGGAACTGAATAGATCATTCCAAAATGAGAGACATATTTTTGTTTTGTTCAAAAACTTAAATTTGTGTATTCATGTAAAGCTTGACTCTCTACAATAGATTTACCATGTATCGTGTTTCTTTGGCTGTTCAAATTTGGTGAAGGATAGAGAAGGCAGGCAAATAATACAACTTTTTCACTGAAATAAAAAAAAATACATATTCAGAATTTTCATTTTGTGGCTATCACTCCTTCTCTCCTAACACTTCTCTCTACTAGGAAAAAAACCAACCCAAAATTCAACAGTTTTCTGTCATTTATATCACGCATCATACACTTATGTGTGTTCATAACACACACGCATCAGTTGTAAAGTTTATTGTGTGACAATGGCAGCTGTAAGTAGCGTGAGTGTGAGCTCCATCTCGGTATGCTTAGCAGTGGTAATGAAGCAGTTCCACCATATATCTGTCTGTCTTGCTGTCAGATCTGAAGTTTGCCTCATGGGATCCCAGCAGGTCTCAAGGGAAGAAAGTGAGACCATAAAGTGCACCATGCAAGAAGTCAACATTTTGCACTTCAAGAAAGGAAGTTTGCAAAGTGGTGCTTTGTTCAGATCAGGCTCTTCCTCTACACATCAGACCTGTCCTGCCAACCACAGCTTTGAATGGGCCCTCTTGTTTTCCTTTCTCCCATCATGCCTTTGCAGAGTTATGCTGCTAATTCTTCTCTCTTCTGGGATTTCAGCTGCCAGCTGCCCAACCCTTTTGGAGGGTTTCTGGAAAAAAGGCTTTGATACCTTGTTATTGCAGGCTGAACATGCTGTTAGAAGGCACCTTCCCCAGACATAGCTGTCTTTGAAGCCCTCTGCCATGAGATCTTTGGCACCTGGGTGCTTGGCTTGGCTGTCATGACATCCACCACAGAACTTTGTAGCCATCACGCAACAGTACATGGAAGTTACATGTTCCATTTATGTTCATGACTATTTCCTAATAATGGATATTATGTGGCTTGATAAATGAGTTTCGTGTGTCAAATTTCTGGCTATCTGATGGGTTGAGAATGCTCCCAAAGGGGCAGCTTGTAGAGGAGACGGCCTGGGATCAGACTAAGCTTCTTAGCTGGATCTAATCCTGAACTGCCTCTGCTCCCTCAATTCAAGCCATTTTCTCCCTCTCCTTCTCTCAAAGCTGTTTTCTCGCAAGAGCGCAACAATCTGAGTGAGGCTCAGAGAAAAAAAGTGGCGATACTTGTGCTGCCTGTGAGAGTTGGCATAAGGGGAGACAGGATGGAATGGGATGTGTGTTGAAAATTAGCTGTGAATGCAAAAAGCAGAAGAAAAATAGAAAGTCCTTGATGAAGAACAGAAACCATCACAGTCTAAGAAATGAAACTCAACATTTATCTAATGCCTCAATTGTTTTTTTTGTTTTTTAAACTTAGATTTCTTTTTAACCATTGGTTTAAACCTAAAGTAGTTTATTTGAGAATTCAAAACATGCTCTTGGATTTCAAGCCTGTCTGTAGCAATTAACTAGGACAGCAGAGTCAGGGCCAGGACAGGAAGCCCCTGGTGGCCACCTGAACCCAGCTCTCTTATCCCATTCAGATGTTAATGGGATGCGCAGTACGCTAATCTGCACTCCTATATCATGTTAGTAAATCAGAATGCCTTGTGACAACATGAATACCCCATAGTATTAGTGACTTTCTGAAATGTCTCATTAGATCTTCGTAGCTCTGTAAATTAAGCAGGGTTAGGTCTGGCAGAAGTAGACACGGCTTATCTGAATGCTGATTGCCTGTAGCCACAGCAGTAAGGCTGGAATGCAACATCTTCTTTGCAGCCATTCTGCTGGTTTCCAGAGCTATCTTATCCAGGTCAGATAGATACATGCATGCATGCACTGAACGAGTCCATGTGACGGAAGAAATTTAGGGAGGAAGTGAACCAGTAAGAAAGTCAGTTGCTGGATGAGAGGCTAGGCCTCTAACATTGTTCCCCCATCCTTTGCAGAGATCTGCCACAACCCTTCAAACCAGTCCCTTCTTGTTTTCTTTATTTCCCCCAATCAGCTTTGTCTTTCTAAAAGTCTTGACAACTCATTTTGCAATGCAGATCCCCCAGCATTTGATTTACTCATCTAGTTAAGTACCTGTTTTGACAGTTAAATATTCTTTCCTTGACAGAACACTATTAAAGGATTCCCACAGAGACCAGGTTGACTTCAGTACTCTGAACCTACCCTGGACTAACCTAATCCTGATGTGCATCAAGTCAAAAAGTTCTTCCTGTTCTAGGACCATGAAGGGGTTGGGGGAACAGCTCAAAGTGCAGCCACTAAATCTGAACCATCCTGAGTAAATTTCAACCTGAATCTGTTGCAGAACTGAAAAGCAAGTGGACTACATCAGAGACTGGACTACAGGTAGGGAAAATGTCTGAGTGAGTCTAGGGGATGTTTTCAAGCACAAAGAACATATCAAAGATGGTCTAGAGGCAACAGAGAGGATGAATTCAGTCACAGAGTGGAGACTGGAAGTGAAAAGAAAGGATAGGTAGATGGGGCAAACTCATGTGTGATCCACACCAACATACTCCACCTCTCTTTCCCTTTCTAGTGACTTAAAAATGAGCTATGAACAGCCATAAACAAGAACAGCTTATGAACGCTTGTATACTACCTCAACTCATGTAAGCATGTGTGTCTTATCTTAAAATCACAAGTTCAGTCCCTAGATAATACTCCATTATCCTGATATGGGAAAACACAAAATTTTTTTTGCTTATATAAGCTTGTGTCATTCTGCAGCAGGGAGCATATTCTAATAGGAATAGCTACAGCAGACCTGATAACTACAATGTGTAGCACAGCATCCCAGTGTTTCCTGTTCTCTCATTGCTTTGGTATACACTCTAGGAGCAGCCTCTCCTTCCCTCTTACAGAAAATGTCTGGCATGAGCAGCATGGCGAATTACATGTTGTCAGTAGGTAGGCATTTTTCATAACTCTCCATTTAGTAACCAAGGGCTCAGCAAGTTTGGAGATAAATAATTCCAGGGTTGGTGGATTATTGATGTTCTCCTACCAAGGAGGCAAGCAGCTCGACAAGGTAAATGGTCCTGGGCCTTGGCGGTGCTGCTAAAGATAGAAGAGAAATGTCTCAAGAAAAATGGGAGTGTCCTGCTGAAAATGGCTACCACAGCAGCAAGTCATCATGAGAGATGAGCCCTTTCCTCTTGTCACCAAAATGAATGGTGCAGGTGACTTGGTTTAAAAGGGAATCTGCACCACAGGGTGAAAGATTTTCCAGTTGAGACACCCAATTAACAGAGGTGACTGAATCATTTAACATATTTTAAACATGGATCCTCTGTTTCCCTTTTAAAAGGGTTGACAGGTAATTAGCTACAAAACCACTCATCATTTTCTGTCAATGTAGATTGTAAAGTTCTTGTTTCAAATTAGGAAAGAGATATAGACGATGGGGTCATGAGGTGCAGATCTACACCTACATGTCCAGTTCGCCAGCTTGGGCAGGAATTTGGCTTACAGGACGAAACTGAATTTTGTTATCTTCTTTTAAAAAAACTGTGAAATTCAAATTGGTAGCTGAACTTTTACAGAGCTCTGTAAGTGCATGGATCCATCTGCCAAAGGAGGGCCAGCTTTATTTCCAGCTCAGATTAAAGGTAGGTATATTAAAATATTAAAACTGTAACAACTCTGAAATTTGCTTTCCTGAACACCATGCCACAGTTTTACGTGTTCAGATTTAAGTTGAATGAGCCTGAATATTTTCACTGAAATCAACTTGGGTTTGTGTTTAAGTATATCCCTTAGACCTTCCCAGGACTGAAGTCTTGTCTGGCAATTCCAGTGAGATTTTAACAACTCCATGCATTAAGTCAGAAAAGCCATGGAAAGGCCAGCACAGCAGTCTCCTGTCCAGAGCTGTGAAGCTCCTGTGAAAGATAGAAGGTGTCTGAGCCAAGCATGGAAAACATTTGCTAAAATAAAAGATAATTTCAGAAACTGGGAAGAGCCCATAGGTTTTTTTTAAATATTTTTTTTGCGAAGTAGGTGCAGAATACCTCATGTATCTGTCAAGACTGAACAATGAGGGGAATATCCCAGATATTTGCCAGAACTGAACACTACATCTTATGTCTTTGTCAGAAGCTTTGATTCCTTGCAATGAGTGAGCTCTCTCAGTACTTTGATTTGCCAGATTTAGCTATCTTTCAGATCCTTTGCTGGTAGAGGCATGGGAATCTCTACAACTTCAGCAGTTGACTCAGAAAAGTACATTTAATACATTACAGTAATGGCTTTCTTTGGCAGTTGTTTTTTTGGTTTTGGGTTGTTTTTTTTTTTTTCCTCAGAGCCGTTCTTCAGGAAAGACCTTAGTTGTAAAAACGTGTGCATCCATTGCACTTATAACGGTGTGCAACAAACAGAAAAATCCTACTCTTTTACTGGACTAGCACTTGCAAAATGCCACTTAGGAAGCTTGGAACAGCATCAGCACAAGGGATGTCCTTGTTTCTGGGACCTGCAGATATTAAGACATTTGCTTCTCTACTGCTACTACTGCCGTCCAGCAATGGAAAATCCTGGCCAAATGACCTTTCTTTTCTTTTATCTCAATAAAATTTTGAAAGAAGTGCCTGCCCCACCCTAAATTCTTGCTAAAAAATAAAAGCAACAGAACATTTCTGCATTGACTAGAAAAGCTCTCCTTTAGTACTGCGGAAGTTTAAGCACATCAGTTAGGAAGGGGAGCTTTGCACCCCCAGACCAACATGCACTGTGAGGACAAATCCTAGAGACACCTGATCGCTTGAGCACAAGCATCATAATACCAATAATATTTTATACATTTGCTTCAATTTTTGCTATGAAAGTGCAAATTGCAGTGAAAATTACTTCACAAAAGTTGTGTTCTAGTCTGAACGTCCCACAGCTGCACTGGACAGCAGACTGTACTGGGGTTTTTATTTCCTTGCTAAATAAAACGGAATCAATTTTTGGTAGGGTTAGTATTTATAATGAAACATCTGAGTTGTCACTCACCTCACACAGCATCAGCCTGTACAGCTAAGCCCTTAACCTTATGAGCAGCGTAACTGTGATATGACATATACATTTTCACACACGCATAGAGGAGAGTTTCTATTATCTGAAGGAATTAGATCAGAATCATCAAGTGCAGAAAAGCATGATGAGATCCAGCTGATAGATCCAGCTAATAGCAGTTTAGACTAGGACTAAATTACTGATTTTTACAGTGAGGGTGGTTCACCAGTAGATTGACAGAGGAAATACAGCAGCTTTTCCAGTGCTAAAAGCCTTTAAATCAAAACTAAGTGCCCAGAAAATGCTACAATCATAAGAACTAGCAAATGCTACAGTCGTAAGAACTAGAATCAACAAAGAGTTTCCCAAATAAAATTGAAAGCCTGTTTTACATATATTAGGTATAGTAGTCCTTTATGATTTTAAAATACACAAATGTTTAAGAGGAATCTTACTGCAGGTCCTGATTCAGTAGAGAGGATATTTGAACTACCCTTAAACTACGTATTTCAACATTATGATGGCCCATGTAGAGCTCTCTTTTGCCTCAGCTCATGTGCTGCTGTTGCTTAATCCAAAGCAGCAATTCTGCTGTTTCTGGCCCAGACAGACCACCGGGCATTTAGAAACCCAACTCCCCTGCGGTCAGTGTCCAGTTTCCTAAAGCCTATTAAAAAGTTGCAGGCTAAATTAACTTGCTACCTACAGTGGAGGAATAAAAGGAATACATATTTCCAAACAAACAGCGCACATCACTAGCTTCTGATCTCCCTCACACTGACTTTTTTCCTTTGCCATTCAAAAAAAAATCAGAATCCGGCCTAATAGGTCTGCAGCAACAAACCCTGTAGCAGACAATTTGTGAAAACAAGAAAGGACATCCCTGCTTGACAGTATCATTTCTCATCTCTATCAATGTATTTTAAAGGCAGCTTGATCTTTCTCATTCACCCCATGGACATTTAATTGTTATGAATTGCTACAAGTTGCTTCAGCAAGCCAAGTTTTTGAGATGAATGTGTGTTGGCAAACACATTTAAAGAAACTGCAGCATATTTTGAAAGGCACTGGGCAAAAATAAAGGCAGTGAGAGGTCTGTATTTGACTCCCTGGTTTAAAAATCTGTTGACTCACAAAGTTAAATCAGCTCCCTGTAAGTTTTCATTCAGACTGAAATCTCTGTCCAAAGCCTGTCATGCAGAACAGTGTTTGGCATGAGCAAGGGGGTTTCTATTCACCTGTGAGGATTTTATTGTACACAGAAATGAAAAAAAAAACAGCTAACAATGCAGTAATTAGCAATATAAATAAAACTGAGGATAGAAAACAAAGCCAGGATATCTAATCATTTCAAAGCCTCATGATGGTCAGGTCCTGAAACAAAAATTGCTTCTGAATAACGTGTCTCTGCCTTGCACTGAAGCAAAATTTTGGATCTGAACCATCCTGAACTCAAGGTCTCCTCTAAAACAGGATGTAAATTTCAGATGGTTTGGCACTCCTTAGGGTGGTAGATTAAGAAAGCCTTTCTGTGGTAGGAGAGGATCCATGAATGCAGTCACCCCTTCCTGACAACTGCAGGTAATGGGACTCTTCCAGTAAAACATTTTTCATCTTCATCTGGCTGCTATTCTGGTCCCAGCTGTGCTATTGCAGCTGCTGTAATAAAAAGTGAATAGATTGGAGGAAGATTTTTATTCCATAATATTGTATTCCAGCTCCAGTCTTGAGCGTCAGTATTTAAAGTGGTATCTAGCTGCAGCCCTGACGTTCATTTTATGACAGCACAGCAAGTTACCACCCATCAGCTGACTGCAGATACCTTAACTTACCCTTAGGGTCTCATAAAATGCAGTAGTTTCACCAAGGTTGCTTATACTTTTAAGGATTTAACTGTACTATAATAAGTGCAAGTGTTTGTTTACTGATGCTCAACTGAGGATAACGTGAAAGTAAGATGTCATGTCGCAGTGACTAAACTTGATCACATAAGCTTTCCTTCAGATTCCACCTTTGACCATTGACAGAAAAAGGATACTGAGCTGGAGGTGCCATTGGTTCAGGAAGTTTGAACACAGAGAGGAGTCAAGTCACTTTGGCTAAAATCACAAGCGCATACCCTAACAAAGAAAGGAACTAAGACCGCTTGTGAAAGGGAATATTCACTGGGAAAGGGGAAAATGTAAACATAAAAGTTGCTAACTAACCATCTGCTGATACGTCTTAACATTTCCAGCTCTCTCTGCTATAGGTCAGCCCTGGGCTGCAGATCTCGTTTAACGCTTCACGTTTGTGATGCTGCTGCAGACAGCACTGCGCTGCGCTCTCAGTCCTGCTGGCTGGAGCACAGGATTTATTCTGTGCAAACAGATGGGTTAGAGATTTGTTGGGCTTCAGTGAGACTGCTGTTGCTATTCTGTAACGGCATCAGTTAAATAAGCATTAAGGCGAATGGCTGTGTTCTAGAGAGGAAGATGGGGAGGGCAGTCATTTAGCATTGGTTAAGAAAAAGTCCGTGTGTCCCTCTCCTCCCTGCCCCCGTACCTCCCTCTGTATTCTAATTGCTAAACTCAGCACAAAAATCCTAAGAACGTCTTTTGGCCTCGATGGGGACTTCACTGCCGTACATGCAAAGTGGAGTCTATGATTTGAAACTGCTATGAAAGGTGCCAAGTCCTAGTCTCCAGCTAAGTCTCCTTTCATCTTTCTGAGGTCTGATCACCTCAAATATTTAGCTTAAAAAAAGTCAGGGCACTCATTATGCAAGTATTAGATTTATTGTACTCAGGAACACTGGGAATACAGACTCCCTTCCCTGTGCAGGATACACTTACATGAAGTAGGGGTCCAGGTTAACTTATTTTTAATGGGGTACCATGGTTGGTGTTTAAAGGCCTTCAATTTTGCCTTTCCAGATGCTTCAACTTTTGCATTTCCAGATAATCTAGGACTCCCAGGCTGATAAATCTGGCTGAGATACTCAACCTGGCTCCATCCCTTCATGTTTAAATTAATTCCCCATTGTTCTAAAAATCTACCAACATTCATCTAAAGAGGAGAAAAGAACAAAATCCTCCAGCACAATTTTTTTTCAACTAAAAAGGCCACACTGTGGTCATTTGCAACAATCACAACCCACTTTTGGGATTCAGAAAACTTTGGTCCCCCCTTTATTTCTTATCAGATCATCTTCCAGAGGATTTCTATTAAACAGCCAAGAGGAGTCTTCGGTGCTAGGGTTTGTATACATGCAAACTGTCATCATGGAGAATTTACAAGTGAAGTATGCCACAAAAGACAGCTGGGGACAATACCAGCTCTTCCATGATCCGGGCATTGAGGTGGAATAAGCTCACCCATCTTTATTCTTGTCAGTGAACTGGCAGCACCCATGGATTTAGGGCAACATGCAGTTTGAAAAGCACTTCTTAACTAGTTTGTATTAATAAACTAGGTAGACGTGGTTTGTTAAACCAGGTAGAAGAGCTCACTTTTAGGGGAAATTACTGGCATACATTCTAGGGGTACAAGATTGTTCCAGACAGGGGAAAAAAAATTAAGGAGGAGAAGCAGATGGGTACTGTCTGAGAGCCCTGGGCACTCATGAAGTGGTCCAGCAGACATTTCCAAGGTGATGGCAGGGGCAGGATTTGCCATGACCTCTGCTTCCTGCAGAAGTGCATGGAGGTGTGGTGTGCAGTTAGGGCAAGAAACATCAGGTTTCCCTTTAATGTTTATTTCTATTAAAAAAGGAGGGAAAGAAAGAGGGAATTATACGTTGTATGTTATGTATTAGATTTAGAAATCTTACAATCAGAGTGAGCAATTATCAAAATTAAGAAGGGTTAAGACAGCCCAGAACATCTGCTTTTCTTGGTCAGAAATTCATTCAATCCATTCAATAAGGAAAAAAAGCCTTGGTGCACCCCTCTGTATTCTGCCATGGGAATTGTTGATATTTCTTATGTAGCAACAAGCAGTACGTTAATCTGATTCTTACTCTAGATTTAAAAAGTCTTGTGTTTTAAGAAAAACCTTTGCTGACAGCTCCCGGGCTGAATTCAGCTTCTTTTTTTGCACATTGAAGTCTCATAAAGATGCTGGTGTTTCAGAGGAAATTTAGCTCACTAACAGTGCATTTCATCTTTCTATTATTTCATCTCTCTGTCTCCTTACTGGATTCTATTTGCTGCACTCTCTCTCCCTTTTTGTCTTCTCACTGTGGCCATCTTTTGCTCCATTTTTCATCCACATGCTGATCTTTATATGATTTTGCTTTTTGCTCTGCCAAAAAAACCAATTGCAATGACCCCAACATCCCAGAAGTCAAGCCACAAATGTAAGTTTGGAATGAAAGCAATATTGACTGCCAACACTTCTATAATTTCTAGCAATCAACTCCAGTCTCTTCTCTCTTAATGATAGATGGATAAACCATTTGACTTCACTTTTCCAATCTATATGGAGGCCTTCACTAGCCTTTATAACCCTCAAATTCAAGACAATTAGGACTTGATTAAATCCTATCATCTCTCAGGTCTCTTAAGCCAAGTAATGGCTTCTTGGAGAAGCCAAGTAATTTTACAGCTTCTCCTACTCCCTCCCCTCTCCATTCTCGTCCATGTGCATTTCTAGCTCTAAGCATAAGTATAATTAAATGTACTTGACATCCAAAATAATTAAGCAGATGATTGTAGACCTTTAACACAAAAGCTATGTTTTTATTAGCAATTTGGCTAGAAGAAATTATATACATCCTTATACATATATTTTTATATATATACACATTTATATTTGCACTTACATTTATATTTGCATTTATATTTATATTTTTATTTATATAGACACATATATATGTAATATAAATCCACAGTTCTCCACTTTGTGTTGGTTCATATCTCTACACAGGCTTCATGCATGCAAACGGATTTCCTTGAGAAAAAAAAAATAAATAGATACCCTGATCCAAACGTGTTCCATACATACTAGTGTATGCCCAAAACTATGTGGCAGACACACCACAAGTACCTAACACACATGCACCTTCAAAAATGTTGGTTGAGATTTCCCACAACACCTTCAGGACACACTGAGTACAGTGTGTACGTCCCTAAACTGCCAGATCCCTGGACACTTTTCACTCTCTGCTTCTGTGACATCCCAGCCTCATGTCCTCAACCTTCCTTACTTTCTGGTTTTAATCCATTTCTACTTTTCATTCATCCTATATTATTTTGGCAGCACCCTTAATAGACAACTTTAATCTTCTCACTCTTTACACCATTTCTGTTTCTATAATTCTTTTACCCTTGTAAGCCGTGTTAAGCCTTGCACCTTACACTCAGCACCAATGTAAGGGTGGAATGAGCTTAGATCCTCAGGTAACAGCCTTAGGTGACGGTAACATTGGGATGCAGAGGATCTTTCTCTTCTTCATGGCATGTTTGGAAGCCAAGTACAATTTCCACATGGTACAGGAAGAGCAATACTTGCTCTTCATGATCTTCAAAACCTTGGTCAATGACCATCATCATGGTTGTTGATGGTCCCCTGGTCTTGTCCAGGCTGAGGGGAAAATAGGTTCATCTATGAGCTCTGTTCAGGTAAGAAAGAGACTCAGAGTTTTGATTTGTTCACAACTGTGCTGAAAACAAATGCATAGGAGGTGAAAGCTGGACACAGGCAGTCTCTGAGATCTCAAGTAGAAAGAGGACGTCAGTGCCCAGGTCCTTTTGGCTCAAACAGCAGGAAGACAACTTTGAGGAGACAGAAGGGATACACCAAGCTTCACAAAAATGTGATATTATTTCTGTTGCAAGGAAATGAAGAGAGAAAGATAGACAGAATTAGTTTCAAGTTGTTCCCCTGTAAATGGTGAACTTGGTCGTCATTAATCCCAAGACACCTTTTGATAAGAAAAGCTCAAAGAGCCCAGCTGTGCCTCGTGTTTGCCTTGCAGAACAGCCATGGCTTCTCTTCCCTGCTTAGTTCCCGAGAGCTTCCCACTGCTGAAACATGGCCCTGAAGAAAGAAAATATGGGAGTGGAGCTATTTTTTGTAAGCAAGCCATAGGCTGTCAGTCTGTGAGGCAGAAGTATCCATCAAGAAACCAGAGGAGTTGCATCGCCAGATGTGAGAGTAGGTCAGTTTACAGTCAGGTTCCATTTGTAAATTGTTCATAAAGAGCTGACAAATGACTGAGCAAGGTTTTAATAAGTGATTGTACTTCAGTAATAAGATTAAGCAATCATGACATGGAAACATTAGTAACAAATACTAATTGAATCTCTGACATGCTCATAACAATGTGTATTATAAATGGGATAGACTTAAAGAGATTCGGCGTTAAATAACACCTGGTAAACTACATGTTGCTCCTCACTTCTCCAATAGTTTCAATGACGTTACTGTTTTATCCTATCAGGATACACAGCAAGGTAAGAGGGATGTTGAAGAAGTTCCCTTGTCTGTCCTGTACTGTAAAGGATGAAAAACTTTGCTGCCTTATCTGCAGTTTGAGACACTTTACTTTTCCAATAGTTATCATCTCCGGGGCAAAGTGTGGTCCAACATTCAAACATGCTCTTTCGGGTTACTGGAAACATGGGTCCAATTTCATGCTCCTCTATAGACCACTTGTAAGATCTTAAGAAGGTTATGATGTTTCTGTAACATCTGATATCCCACTTCTAGGATTTTGAACTGAGGGCCAAAGTAAGGATCTTGCTTGGATGAGGCACTATGAGTAGCTGTCGAAGAGAAGAAAAGAAGAGCACCTCAGATAAAAAAAAATAAGTATACTGCTGTTCTGATCTCAATAAGAATCAGCATGCCATATTCAAACCAACATATTTCTTATCTTTGTTAAGAAATGACAGAAATATGGGGGGTAAAAAAGTGAAAAGAAGGTGCAAGCTCAGTTTTCAGCATGTCAGAGGACTGTGGGATGAGTCTTTAAATAAAAGGTCAATTAAAACCAGCCTGGGTAAGAACTATAAGAAAGTCTGCTGTCTAAAACAATTCTGCGTTGTCTCTCGCTGTGCTTTGGGACCAGATTATGTATTTGTTCTTGTCCATCTCTGATTACTGTGATGCTACACAAAATCTTGAGACAAAGCTGTGAAAAGCTTGATCTAAAGCCAAATTGCTCTGGGGTAAAAAATCGCCTTTCTCTTTGACGCAAAATAGATGTCTCTGAGAAGACATAGGAAAGGATGAAAAAAACATCAGTAATCGCTGTTTTGCAAAGGAAAGCTCCAGGGCCACTGACTTAATTATGCTAATCACCCTATCAATCTTAATGGAAGAGAGACTGTAATCCTAAAAATACAGTCAGTGAGGCGCCAAGAAAATTCCTGGTTTTCTTACATTTGCTAAGGCCACTGATCACATGGCATCATTATAAAGGTATCACCTTGCTCAGAGATAAGCCTTAACTAATTCAGATCCATTCAAATGGTTAGGTAAGTGTCAGCAGAGATGGCTTGTACTGACTGCCACATGAGATAATGAGACTGTTCCCAAAGCTTTTCATGCAAAAATCTCATGGAGGAGAGGAGAGCCAGAGACAAACTTTTGTTAAACTTTAAAAAGACTATGAAACCCGTCTCTTCTCTTAGCTTTTTGTCACTTTCTGGCTTTCTTGTTAAGTTTTTCCCACTTCTGTGCATTTTCAGGTAGTAATGTAATTCAGACCACGGAATGAATATAAAGCCTGAGCCTCTTGAGGAATGGTGCTTTTACTGAAATCACAAACCAAGAATTGTTATTAATAATGGAGGCAGATTTTTTCTGAAAGGGCATATATTTGAGGTCTCTTGTAAGGTAAGAAATGGGGGAAATATCTGTGAGCGTGGAGGGGTTAAGTGCTGCTATTCCCACCTGATATTGAAGGAGGAATGGGAATCTGATTTGGCATATGATCAAGCTTGTTCCTACTATCTCAGAGACTTATGCTATGGCTGACGTATATTCATGCTTCAAAGGGATCACCCAAGTTTACTACAAATACTTACACAGGCCAGTATCTCCCCAGTGGAGCCTATACAGGGGGGGGAAGAATCTTCTCCACACTTTGAAAAGTGTATTTCCATTTTAGTTGCATTCTGCAGCTGCCCAATGAATGCATATGATACGCGAGGCTTTAACATCCAGCTGATTTGTGCCTTTTTCTCTCACCTTTCAGAAGAAACCCTACTGCTTCCCATCAGCTCTGATTTGATCATGTTACAGACTACAAGCACAATTTTAGCAAAAAGTGACTTGTGTTTATAGCTTTATAGTCTGCTTTGGGAAGCAGTACAAGTCAGTTAAAATGGAAGGTCACCAGACAGTACGTGGATGAAGGGATAAGTAACAGGATATGCTATTCTTCCCTCAACATGTTTCAGATTGGATATTGAGCAGACGCTCTCTAGTGCTTTTTCCCTGACGCCCATTTTCCCAGATCTGTTTTCAATCATGTCTGTCTTTCCAAAACCAAAATTATCCAATATCTTTATTTTGAAACTTGAGTATCTCCCAAACTCAAGTCCCACCTGGCTGGGAAAACTTGGCATTTAAGCTAGACTGCTGGAGAAGACTCCATGTTTGTGTTTAGAAAATGTTATTCCACCTCCTACCACAATGATGGTAATGTAATGCAAACTGCTCACAAATACAAAGGATTTAAAATTGGTACAGAGTTTTCTGAACAGTTAGTATTCTGTTTGCTCTCTTGCTCCACCGAGCTGAAAAAAAACCCTTGGGTTTTTTAACAAATATGCTTTTTATTTATGCATAATAAACTCCAGTGACTGCATTCTCATTTTAATTGGGAAAGCTGATGCTTTCAGAAATGTAGGGTGATTTCTAAACAAAGACAAATTTCAAAGTAATTCATATATTTATTAAAAAAACCCAATGAAAATATGAATGAGAAATATATTGACATGGGCTGAAACTGTTCTAAATTCTGCACGAATTAATGAATAGTTTTGGTTGTCTTCAAATGGCTCTTTATTGAATACACAACTCTGAAAAGAAACAGAAGATGATGGATGGTATTTCAGCAAAACACATTTTCTACAACCTAGATTCAGAGATTAACTAAACACGTTATTTTAAATTGTGCACTACTGCATGGATCTGTGGAGAAGATTAAATCATATACACATACTTGATTTTACTTTCAATGGTTTATACTATTTTTAACTTTTTTTCAAGTAAGTTGATATTAAATTTGCATTTGAACAATTTGGCACAGCTCAATCAGGTCACGCTACCCTGTTATATAGGATGTGCCAGGGTAGCAAACAGCAAAACGGTATTTTTATCTCCAGTTGTAGGAAAGTCTCTTTCCTGTCAGCTAATGCTGATGTAACATCCTGAAGGTTGGTATCAGGTTATTTGATCTAAGGTACTGGAAAAGCACAAAATTGTTCAGTACTTCAATAAATCTAACCATACATTTCTGGTTAGATGGTAATCTAACATTCTGAGAGTTACAGACACCTCTATACTGTTTTAAGTGATATATAAATCTTCTACTTGTTCTTAGCTAGTTTGGGTTTTTTTGGAGTAGATCAATTTCTATTATTGCAATATGTGACAGCTTACTTGTGTCACAAGACAACGTAGCGAAGAGTGAGCATCCAATTTCTATGTCCTTCATAGTGCAGCGTACTTAAATAAAATTTCCGCTTGCAGAAGTCCTCTTCGACTAACGTGTTGAGGACTGGATGGAGAAAAGGATGGGGTTACTGGAGTTCATTATACACAAACGAAGAACATTTTTGTTAAAAACCAAGGTATTCACATGACACTGTAATATTACTCTAGCTTTAAAGATTCTATGAAATCCATGATAGGAAATGTTACTGAAATAAAGAAAAGATATGAGACATTGGTTTGTGGAAGGTATTTCCTCTGGTGGGCTTTCTGCTGTCTTCAGCTACCTTTTAAAATATTCGTCATACTACAAGCTCTGCAGGTAACAGGGCTTTTTGTCATAACAGAACAAAATTAAGTGATTAAAATTCACACCTCTAGCAAAAGAAAAAAAAAAAATAGAACATGCCTACTTAAGGAATGATTTATCCTCATGGATTAAAGCTGATCCCTTGGAGAGTGTGACTGGCAGAGAGCTGCACATGAGTATGAGACACAGAATGAATTCAGCAGGAAATCAAACTGTCCATGACAATCTCTGCTGGAGAGATGTAGGGAGTACCAGAGCATCTACCACCTAACTGCTAGGCTGATTGTACAGTGGAAGAAAAAGTATCGGACTGCATGAAGTTAAATGCCAAACCAAATAGTTACAGAGGTTAGTGCTAGACTGTGGCTGAAGTTCTTCCAGCTCAAACAATCCCAAACAAAAATTCTGAGCTCTGTGTCCTCACAGCAGAAGAAAACCACTGTGCACAAGTTTGCATCACCTTTGCATAGAAGCTGAACCCAAAAAGCAAGGTAACATCATGCTAAGAAAAGTACAGTTAGAGAGGAGAGATTAGTACAAGAAGAGCAAAAAGCAAAACAGAAAAAAAAAAAAAAAAGAAAAAAGAAAAAAGGAAGCTTGTAATATTTGAGCACCTTCCCACCTGCAAATATTTTATGATCAAGAAATGCTGGGTTAGTGCATCTGCATATGGCACACGCACATTGCCCGGGGATTCAGGTGTGCATTTGATTTTCAGTGTCATCTGGTAAGGGGAGACATCAAGCCAGTAGAGCTGAGTAGGTGGGGAGAGGAGACATTTGGCAACCTGGTCAGAACTGACTTAATTCCCAGGAATCAAGGCACAGCGGTGCGCAGAAGGATATGCTGCTGGGCTCAGCCTGTAAAACAGCAGAGGAATCAACTGTGATTACACTGAAGCAGGCTATCACCAGCCCAGCTCTGAAGGGGATCAGGGCTAGGAAGGGCTTGTAAGCCCCCGGCTACCGAGCTGTGCAGGGGCTCCTGAGGTGCTGGGAGAGCAGGGGGAGAGCACGGAGCCGGGCAGTCCTGCCACCTCCCATGCCACGGGGTGGCTGCAGGTGGCAGCTTTCCAGGTGGGCTCCACAGAGGTGTCTGTACAAGAGAGGATGTAGTAGGGGAAACTGAAGTCAGTGGACATGAGGGGTGCAGAGCGCTTTTGGCATAGTTTTAATAATATCCCTTGTGTGAAGAGACTGTACATAACTCTAAAAGAACCGTGAAAACTCTTCAGTTTTTGTACATGCCAGCTAGTAACATGGATGTTAAAGCAACAGTTATGAAATCCTGGCTTTCAAGGCTCAGGAATGGCATGTCCTGATCATGCCTGTCCTGTTTGGATCCTTTTCATCTGGCCACCTGCACGTAAAGCAGGGCAAAGAAAAACTTTGGTGTGATTCACAGAGGCCATTTCAGCAACAAAGAAATACACTCAGTTCTCATCCATTGAGTACTCTGAGCCTAGTTAAGTCAGATCTGAAGAGCACACAGTCCTATATAGGATGTATATAGAGAGGAAACATCTTTGTTTCCTGTGGTGCAATACCAATAAGTTCAAGGTATGTTTCACTTAAAAAGGGAGAATATTTTTCAGAAAGCAACCCCTCTCAGAGACCACTCTCAGCAGAATCCACTTTTCATGTACAGCTGTAAGCTGTGCTGATGTGCTGACCCAAACACCCTCATGAGTTTAAACTGTATGGAAGGCGCTGCATGTAATTATCTGAAGCAGCTGTAACATTTATTATGATAATTAAAGTCAATTACTTTTATGACAGGATCAAAAGATAAACAACACCTCTAACTTTTCCCTTGTTTCCCCATCTCTCGCACAATATAATATTGCCACAGTAATTACCGTATCTCACCACCCTCCCAGCAAATTCCAAAGGCAGAGACATCTTAATTCATTTGGCTAGTTTCCTTCCATATGACTGCTTCAGTCAGTGACAGTAGATGGATATATTCCTTAAAATGTTGATAGCACTCCTGACTTGGTTTGCTTTAAAAAATAAGTAGTTTATTGTTGTCAGAACACCTCTGGATAATGAAGGACATGGATTGAATTATTGCTAAGAAATTATTAGCTCATAAGCAATGCTAGACACATTCTAATGCACTTTGAAATAGGATGTTATTATGACTACGGGAACAATACGAGGCTGAGAATATCTTATACCATTCATTTCTGTGTAAATGTCGGTTCAGTTTGGAGCTGGAGTAGAATAGCAGTTTATTAAAATTATCACAAACTACTTTTCCTCTTGGGATTATATTCAGGGCCCAATTAATAGATTAACAAAGTTATTGACAGTGTTTAGAAAGTTTGATTTTCAAACTTCTACTGACATGTACTTCAGTTTTAAAGCAAAGGATGCTCCATTTAAGTCGAACAAGGTACCTTAGGGAACTAGAATGATGCAATTTGTTACCAGCTATCCTGTTCAACATCAGTTGTCTGTTTTTCTGTTTTTTTCTTGGCTTCTCTTTGCAGTAGTAACAGTAGTTATCTATATCACAACAAAGCCTCTTCCAGGCCTCATGTCCAAGGTCACAGATCTTTTGTGCTCTGGGCTGAGCCTGCACTTTCTGAGAAAAAGTCTCTCTCCAATATTGCTTGTGTGTTAAACAAAGACATATACACAAAAAAACCTCCCTTCAGTACAGTGAAGCTTAGTTTTGATTCACTCTTCAAATAGGAGAAACTGAATAAGAGCTATTATAAATAAATGTTTATGGAAAAGTTCACCCATTACAATTGGTCAAAACTCAAGTAATCTAACAGTTGTTCCTGCAGCTCTCAAAAGTAGTTTAGAATCATCAAAACAAGTAGGATATTGAGAAAATAATAGCAGTTCTAAATGGCATGTATCTTTCAGGGAAAACCAGACAAAAAGCTGTGCCAGTACAGAACATGGGAACATTTCATGGGGCACCTAGGTCAAACACCTTTGGCCACAATTTTCTGGGACATCCAACTTCCATGGTGTAAACGAGAATCTCTTGCATAGCGCTACCGAGATGTCTGAGCTCTTCTGGAAGTCAAATGATACAATGAATAATGTGACTAAGGCAGGATCTCAGAATCTCTTCTTAGATTATTTGTAGTGATACAACAAAACACAGGTTTTAAAAAAAAGTTGCTCAATGGAACTATTTTAACTAAACTAAGCTGAATAACCAGCCAATACACTGAAATATAGAAACATAGAGTGGTTTGGGTTGGAAGGGGCTCTTGAAGATCATCTAGTCCAACCGCTCTGCCATGGGCAGGGACATCTTTCACTAGATCAGGTTCCTCAAAGCCCCATCCAGCCTGACTTGGAACGCTTCCAATGATGAGGCATCCACAACTTCTCTGGGCAACCTGTTCCCAGACAGTATTTTTTAAGACTAAAAATTTTAACAGTTCTTTTGCCTCCTACCAACAACATCATATCTCATGGTGCCTCCTCCCCTACTCACCTTTCATGGTAAGTAGGGCCCCTTTCTCATTCTGACAGGGAGTCAGTTTTGGCTAGTTGCTGCTTTTCACAGGTGGTGGGGTCTTCTACTGTGATGGGTATCTCAGATCCCAATAAGTTTCATAAAAAAGCCTTGACAGCCTCAAAGGTGCAGAAGCACCTCAAGAAATAGATAGAGAAGGACTCACTCCACTGATATCTGAGGACCATATTCCAAAAGGGAAATGGACGCAAAAGGCTGCGTTGTCAAAACCAGGCTGAAGTTTTCTGTAGCTCCCACCTTGCTTTCAGCAGGGAGCATAAATCACACCATGGCAGTGATGGTATGGAAAGGGTATGATCAGGAGCTGGAGATACCTCTGGTGAGTTGGGTGCTCTGTCATGTTCTCCCTGCCTTGCACATTATTAGGGCACAGGAGTGAGGGTCTTGCAGAAGGCTGTGGTGATGTGGAGGCTGGAGCAGGAAGCCTCAGCTCTCTGCCCCAGCAATGCCATAGGCAGTGAACAAGAACTTGAACTGAGATAAATGCATTGAGTGAGAACCTTCTCCTCCAGGGCTTGGGCTTCATTTAAAAAAAAAAAAAAAGTGTAAAAAATATTGACAAAACCAGGGATCCTGGAGCAGACGACACCAGGAATACATACAACTGCTGTGAGGCCACGTGATTTGCCTGCATGTTACACAGCAAAAATTGGAGTGGGATCCTCATGTTCCAGTGCTAATGTCCAAAGTTAACTAGCAGGTTCTCCTACAGGTTAGTCTACAACATAGTGATGCCTTAATGTACTTCACCTTGTGGGCCATTTTGAAGACAGAAATGAACTTATAGTGATGGATTGTGACCCTTAAAAGTCCCTCTGATCCAGGCCATGTGCCATTCCACACGTATCCATGCAAGCTAAGCTGAAGATAAAAATAACGGGGTAAAAGTCAGTGTGAAGTGCAGTGATTGACATTAGATGATGTAAGATTCTTTTCTTCCGTTGACCATTTTTTCTCTTGTTCATACCCTGTTAGTCTTTTGGTTCCATTATATTCCATACTGGGGTGTGTTAATTTGAATTTGTTCTTCCCTGAAACTCCTCAGCCTTTCTTAGGAAGAACTTCTCAGTGAATTAAACTATTATTTGCTTATAGATCAATACTTTTAAAAAATAATAGCACATTAACTAAGTATATCTGTGTCTCATATAAGTAATGTGTGTTGAAAATACTATTCAAACATTGATTAATGAATTTAATCATTTCCATAGAAAATGACAGAAAGAATGAAAATAACTCATTAGAAAAGAGTCTGTGAAAGTAAATATTTAGCCTGGTAAAGTTTCCTAGGGAAAGTTAAGATCTTGAAGACCAAAAAACTCATGAAATATACTTAACTCCAATTACAGGGTTGGTTTTGTTGCTGTTGTTGTTTTTACTATTATAAAGCTGTGTTATTTCAATGAATACAGATTTGAAAAACTACAGCTAGAAAGTGCTATGTATTTTGTCACCGTAAACTTGTAAACCACAAAGAACAAACTTGGTTTGGCTCCCAGCTGTCAAATACTTTCAGTCACAGCACAGCAGTGAAAACAACTCCCTTTTTATACTGACCTATCTCCTATATCTGCCACTGCTCTCAGGGACTGCTAGCTCAGGTTCAACACTTCCAGCAGTTAGCTACAACTACAAGGCAACCACTTTAATACACATACCTATCTATCTGGGGAATTCTCCTTCATGTTTGTATGTTTTATTCCAAGATAAGTGAAAAACTAAGCAAACTAATTTGGGTAAAAAAACAAAATCCAAACCAAATAACATTTCTATATCGAGTTGTCACTTGCTGGACAACAACAAGATAACAAATTGTATGCCAAGAAGAAAAACCTAAGTCTTCCACCCTCAGCCATGTAGAGACCTGGACTTATTTTCTGATTTCAGTGAGCTGAGCCAAAGGGAATGTACCAAGTGGGGAGTACCTACATTTGCAAAATGCTTTGCAGGTGACAAGATTATGGAGAGATAAGTAAGGAAAGTTTGTTAGTCTACTACCATCCCTGTGCAGACAATATTTTTGCCTACTGCCTCTTTCCACAGGAATGTGGTAGATTTTTGCTGTTTCTCAGGCAAATTCCTTTTATCACTTGCTTCTCACATTCAGGTTTAACATTTCTGTGGTTCTATGTGGCAGTAGCAGTTCTACCATCAAGTAATGGAACAATATTTAACAGCAAATGGCACATTAATACCTGGTCAAAAGGTAGAGAAACTAGATCCTTCATGAAGAGGTTGCTAGAGCACACCAAGCTCACAATATACAGTAGCAGCTTGATGGAAAAGGTATCATGAATTCAGGCACTTAGCCAATAGTGTTGCCAACATTGTATCCCATCTGAAAACAGGGCATCTGACCCATTGCAGTTCTTGCTATTTTTGGACTCCCTGTTCCAAGGTACTTATAATCCTTATCTATGGTTTTAAAATGAGCCTGTCACTTATTTAAAAGAGAATTAGATCATAAGACCATTGTAGAGTCCTAATGGATTTTAAAGATACTTTAACCTCTCTCCATTTACAGGGTCAATACTTGAAATGGGCTAGGATACTTTTGGCAAAAAGACCCTGAATTAGTAGAGGGTAGAGGGCTGGCAATAAAAGGCCTTTGAATTGCATGAAAGGTTTACCCACATCCCTAGTGAGCTTCATCCTTGGGCTTCTGAACTATCTTGTCCTCCAGGACAGCAGTAGTTTTAATCGTTCATAAAAAAATCACTGAAGGTTGATCACTCAGTCTTAGGCATCAAAAATGGGAAGAAGAGACTGCAGATGGCACTTGATATCTTGCTGTGGTTCCAGTGTTGTAAGAAAAGGTTGCAATAACATCTGGAGACTAATTTTCTACTTAACTGGTCATTGTCTTCACAGGCATTTTCAGATACAGTGGATAACTTTATCTTTCATTCCAGAGGAAGACATTCACTATGGAGGAAATTTAATTCAGATCTTCAATGATACGGATGGGAAGACATTTCCCAGGTAATGGGGAAACAAATGTATTTAGGGGACATGGAAGTAGGGGATCTGCCATGTTTTGAAGGTTTTTTTCCCCCTTCAGCACAGAGTGGGTTGTACATCCTCAGTGCAAAGTGAAACATTTCCCCTTAAATATTCATCTTGCCTGGATTGAGGGTCAAGCTGCTCTTCGCTGAAGAATAAGACTTCTGGAACAGTCCAAAATTTGCAGAGTGAATAGCCTGTATGAACTGGTAAAAGTCTTTTCTGATAAGAAATTGAATGAATCAAAATCAGACTAAAAAAATTTGAAAGAGGGGTAAAACACCCCCCACAACTTGAGGGGAAAAAAAATCCCAAACTGCAGGGAAGCCAGGCAGGGAACATGTAATTGACGTGTTGGCATTAATGCAGGATCCTGGGATGAATGTCCTTTGCAGACTCTCTGCCAGTACTGTACAGGCTATTTCTCTTTGAAAGGCTTCACGTTCACAGGAGCTGAGAGTTTTGGGTTTTTTTTTTTACACTTTTCATGCAGTCAAATAATGATGACAGAAATGCCAAGAAACAAGATCAAATGTATTGTGGGTCACTACTGTTCTTTTCCCAAAGTGCTTCTGGTGTTTGGCACCTAGAGCAGCTCATCAACACATACCAGAGGTTAAAGAAAATAATAGCCTGGGCACTGTAGAAAATGATAAGAAACAAGTAGCAGGGAGGCAGATAGTACTGTCTGAACCCAATGTTATTTCCAAAGGTTAGGAGAGAATGAATATTTCTCCTTTTTTTAAATGTCAATTTAATCTGAAAGACACTGAACCTCAAGTAACATTTCAAATTAATGTAGAACTTCTGAAAACAAGGTAATTGCTGATCTAGCAGCCAGGGATTTCATCTTGAACTGACTGTTACTTTCAATACCCTTGTTGCTTTACAATGTAAATACATACACTGGGAGGAGAAAAAAAATGTAGGAAGAGAAAGGGGAAAAAAGATTCAAGGACAGACACTGAGTCCTTGGCAATGGTGAGCTACTGAAACCGATGTGCTGAGATTTAAAGAAGGATGTACTACTATCTGTCTGGATATTTTGTGATCTTTCCTCACCAAACATAGACGTTGCTCTAGTAAAGACTTTGTGCCTTTTTGATGGGAAATCAGTCACTTTAAAGGTGAAAGGCCTTGCCCAAGGCAACACAGGAAATGCACAGCACATCTGAGGAATCCAAATTCCGGGTTTTAATGTTAGATGTTTCTTCTAAATGTTGTTCTTACACCATAATCGGCAAGTATATAGCATGTTAAATCTGGCTAAACATACTCTGCACCTGGCTTAAGACACAGTAGTATGCTTCAGGTTTTGCTGCTTATGAATCAGAAGGTGACACGTTACAGGAATTTTTACTATCAGCCAGAGATGTTCAGCTTAAATGTTATAAAAAACTTCTCGGTTAGAGGGCTGCTGCAGCTCAGGGACAGGCCACCCAGAGGGACTGTGAAGTCTCCGTCTCAAAATTTTTAGACTCAGGTAGATAAATATCTCTGCATATATAGCCAATTATTCCTTCTCTGGTAATGGAGGTATGGACAGAGTACAGTAATGGATCAGTTGATGCCTTTTTCAAGTAATAGTAATAACAGCACTCTGGGAGCAGAGTTCAAAGTGCTTACTGTGTCACTGCATGCTCTAGATACCTATCTAGGATTAAAGGCTCTAGTTTAAAAGCTTTCTTTGCAGAACGACCATCTGATAATTATCTGACAATAATTTCCTTTTTTTTTTTTTAAAGATCCAAATCATTACAGCCAGGCTAACTTTTGATAATTAAATCTGACTGCAAATTAATTGTTGGAAAGGCTTTGAGATATCAGCACAAATTTAATATCAAATCGGTTGATTTAAAAAATGAATTGGCTGCTGAGAAAGTTGAATCACATGCTACCCATACAGTGCTGCTGATATCATAGATTCTTGCTTATTTTGCATATGATCTAAACATTCATGGCTTGCAGTAGAGAATCTGGGATTCAGAGCAGTCTACTTATGGTGATCTTTTCCTTTTCCATAAAGTAAAATGGCCTTTATACTGAAATTAATGTAACGGTTTCACCAAACTGGCCCTGCCGTTATTTATGCCAATAGCATGATGAAAGGAGCTATTTCTGTTTAGGAGTATGGGGGAAGGCATGTAAGGAAGATTCAAAAGAGAAGAGAGATGCATAATGCGTTGGTAGAACTTTGATGTATAACTGTGCTGCAAACTCATCTGAACTTTTTTTTTCTTTCTGTATTAATTTAAGTGCTCTTGAAGTGTTGATTGTCAGCTTTTACAGGAAAAAAAAAAAAAAAAAAAGGCCCTGTCTTTATCCACAAATCAATGCTGTAAGAAGAGTAGCAGTGCAAGGTTCTGCACAAACCATTATCATTCAAGATGGTCTAAGTCCTGAACATCCCGAGAGGCAGAAATCATCTATTGCCATAGTTCAAGAGAATGATCTGCATAATAAACGTGGCAAGTGATGATGGCATTTTATGATGTATGCACTACCTCAACAGGAAATATGTTAGGATTCCAGATCCAAAACTCCATATGAATTTTTAAATAACTCTCACTCCTTCAGGTACCCTGTGCTGGATTTAGAATAAAAATTTAAAATGTAAATGCACCTTCTCTTGCATCTTCTTTAGGGCTTTGAAGGTAAATTTTCTTCTGTGTTCACATGCTTGTGAGTATTATTTTAGAACTGCGCATCCACTGAAAAGAAATCCTGATAATCCCCCTTGATAAGAGATGGAAGTGATACACTAAAACCCTTTGAGAAGTAGAATGAGTATAAGGTCATCCAAACATTCACCCTTCCCTCTTTTCTCCCTCTTATACGCCAAGGAGTATGAGAAAGTGAAATACTTGTCTTTCTGTTAGTTGGCAAGACTAAAAACACTCCTGCGTGCTGTGAAAATGCTTTTTTTTGTCAAAGACATTTTCTAATAAAGAATACATGTGCCTTTTCAAAGTAACTAGAGTTCCTCAAAGAGTTATTTTGAGGAGTCTTTGCAAGAACAAATTTATAATTGTCAAATCTGAAGACTAGAAACCTGATCAAAGTTCCATAGTATCAGGATGAATCTTCCTATTGTCTTCCACTGAAGCTCAGAAGTTGTCCTAAGCACGTCTCCTAGGCATGGCAGCCTAACTATAAAGTTTATGGGAGCCTGTATAGATTCATTCAGAGTTAACTTGAGCATTTTTTGGATTAAATCAGGAGTGATGATTCTTTTTTACACTTGGAACAATCTTTACTCCCAACCACATGTTCAGGAAAACTGATGGATCAATTTTGGCCATAGGTAGGCAATTCTGAAGAAGACAGGCCTTCAGTGAACCATAAAATATGGATTGCAAAAACAAAATAGGAAAACTCTTTAAGGAGAAAAAAATCAGATTTCCTTTTGTCTTCTAAACATGACCTCACTTTTCTAATCAAGAATTCACCGTTATAAAATAAAGCTTGTGACAAAAGTAAATTACATCCATAAGTCAGCCATGAGCCATACGCCTTCAGACAGCCTATGCAGGAGAAGTACACGCTTAATCAGATGGAATCAACCGTCAGCAACTGGATCCCATGACAGGATTTTAACAAAAAAAGGCACCTACACTGTAAGTGTTACATGCTGTGTAACACATGCTAGAGTTCGCTGCAGAAGTCAGGGAAGTATTTCTGAAGGGGTAGGAAATGTCTCCTCTGGACCCTGTGGTCTGAAGAGCTGACATTAGGTAGTACATGCCTGACATGACCAGCTCAGACCTTGATCAGATCTTTAACCATGTTTGTGTTTTGTCTCCTGTGAGAAGCATGCTTGCTAAGAAGTACTTTATTTACACTGTACAGCAGGATACAGCGCATAATCAGAATTGGATATAATTGGCACACATTGATTAGTGAACTTGCTGTCTATGAAGAATATAGCTACAAAGTCTGCACAGTTGTATTTATACCAAAGAAAAAGACAGCTCCTCTTTATTACTTAGCCTGAATACTGGGAGTTTCCCAGGTTAGATCCTCGCAGCTGTAAATTATGAAAGTACAATGGGAATGAGTTAAAGCACTATGCCAACTCTGCAAAAACTTTATTGGAAGTGAGTTATCAAGATGTCTTCCATACATAGTTTATTAGATATGTATCAATGACAAATGTGTACTGCTGATAGACTTATAAATGAATCCAGCCTGCAAATTCTTTCTTATCTCTATTGAGATTAGCATATCTCATCAATACTTTATACACATGTACGCATGTGTTCATTAATAACTGCCAGAAAAAGAATTAGATTATGCTGTCTTTTTGTACAGAGAAAATATTCCTGGAATTAATTAGTCAGGTTTGTATCAGTCTTGGTCAAGCGTTTCTGGCTCATCTCTATGTAGAACAAACTCAGTGGCTGAAGGGACATCCAGAGATGTCGTCGATAGCTTCTTCCTGTGTGAGAATGCCCGGTGAAGCGAGCGGCTGTTTGACCCTCTTTTGGATTTGAATGTACACCCTTCCTGTCACAGGTGCTATTTTTAAAATCAAGCTTCCTCTCAAAATACCTGTTATCTGGTTAAATAATCCACAGCTCTCTTTAAAGATCAGGCCAAGGAGCTGGGATTCCGAAGCGTTCGTATTAACGACATTTTAGTCAACTAGGTTTTCAAGGGCTACTTCAATCACAGTGGGGAAGTTTTGATAAGCCAAGAAAAAGCTTTACCCACGTATGTATTTTTGGACGCATTTCCAACAGAGACTCAGAAGTTGCTCTAGTTTGTTGTCCTATCCAAGACCTGAAGTGAGAGGTAGCAAAAGTCAACAAGTTCCTCTCTCCAAATCCTACAGTTAATGGGCAAACAAATCAGAAAGAAACGCCTAACCCACAGGCAAATGTGTAGTCCTCCATGAAAGTTGTGGGGAAGCATTTCATGGAATCAGCAAATAACTATTTTTCCCCTTTGGAAATTTACTTAGCAGTGAGAAGTCCTTGGAGTACTGTTCTGTTTTTCACCCATGCCTCAAAGCTTAAACATTCAGCTGAGGTGACTGGATATAAAGCTGTTTCTGTGGTTTTCCTCAGGAATATCTTTGAAAATATTCTTTGCTTACTGGTGACTTATACTCACAAATCTTCATTGCCTTCAAACTACAGTTAGATATGATTTTTTTTTTTTTTCCTCCTTGGGACAGCATTAATTCTGCCTTAGCACTATTTCTGACACCTCTGTTTTTATTACATTTTCTCAAAATCGTTAATAAGGGCAGGAAAAGTTATTTCAGAGGGAAAACTGTTCCTGGAATGCTACATCTTTCAGTGTAGCTCTTGGATGAGTTACCAGTTCCTTCTTCCACTGTCTACACATAACATTAGTCCAAATCCCAATCACCTCCAAAAAAATAGAGATTAGGACAAGCTATGCCTTCATTCTACAATTATTTTGAAGAGTAGATGATTAAAAAAAGGAATATAATATTTATAAGGACTGTTAGTTTTTCAGCTTTTAAACTATTTTACCCAGACCAGAAGCAGGACACTTAAGAGCCACCCATGAACAGATTTCATTTCTGTTTAGACCTAGGCAGAATAAATGCTTATGTGAAAAAATATCTGGAAGTGGCTAGTTGATTTTTAACAAACTCCAAAAATACATAAGTAGTTCATATGCCCCAGAGTTCTCATTGCAGGTATCTCCCATGGACTGCTTTCACCTACACTTAAATTTATTAATCTTGACTCCCATTACCTTGTTTCAGAAGGGTGTATAGCCACCATGAAGTAGTGACTGAGTATAGCTGTGTCTGACAAAACTTCCCATTGACAAGTCCCTGGGTAGTAATGTGTTCCTACACATAGAAGGAAGGTTTGGCTACAGGACTTCCTAAGGAACAACACTGAGGTGATTAACAGGAGAACAGAAGTAATTTTTTCTATTTAGTATTGGTAGTGTTGTGACAGCTTTATAGCCATTCTAGACTAACGTGCCTGATTTGTCTCCCAAACGCAATATAGTCCCAATCCTCTACAATACTTGGATGGTAGATTTTGTAGGTAGATTTTGTTCCTGTACTCTGCATAAAGTGGAGAAGTCATGGCTGAATGCAAGAAAATACTATATTTGAATGTTAAATGAACTGAAAAAAACACATATTTGAACCTACTGTTACATGGTAGAAAGGCAGGCACACTTACTTTTTGCCCTCTTATTCTACTTGCTGTTGCATTCATGCATCCATAGTCCAGGTAGTTTACAAAGGTCAGAGACTGGCAGAGGAAACAGTGGAACAGAGACAGCAAGTTCTTTTACTTCATGACAGAGAGGGCACTTGAAAAGACAATCTCGTGTTTACATACCTTGTTGAAATGTAGACATTTATATTTGAAGCTCTAGAGAGTAACGTTAGGAAGTGAAATTTAACATAGTAGCATACTTACTTAAGAAAACCCACAATACCAATTCTCACATCACAGCTAGAAACCCAAGCAAAAATCCTAGAAGTGGCAACCTGCCTATATATTAAATAAGATCTGCCTTTGGATATTAACACTTGCATATTTTCATCTATTTATAACACCATCAGCAGATTTCTCTAATATCTCATTAGCCCTTTCATCAATGTCACAGAAGCATACACTCTCTGCTACTCTGTTTGGATCAGAAGACCAAATAAGCTACTTAGAATTCTAAGAAAAGAATTTTTAGCAAAACTACTGCTTAAAGTTGCCTTCTGATACAACATAAAGAAGAACATATATAAGCATATTTTTGTTGTTGTAGTAAACACTACTATAGGTAGATAATTTAAGGTTAGCAATACACCCTGGATCCAAGTAGCAAGAATAAGATGTGAACAATAAAGTAAGCAAATAAAGCCAGAAGGCCAACTAACTGTGTCACTCTAGGAAATTATGTGATTTCCAGAAAGAAATATCTGATTTCAAACTAAGGAGGTTATTATCCTCAAGCTTAAGGTTGGTCAAAGGCATGCACAGCTTTCCTATCTCGTATGAAAAACCATAACCAGTTCAGAGGGTAGATCACACAGTGCCAATTAGGAGAACGGAAGATTTCCAGGTCTGCCGTAATTGTGTTAGTTACGATAAAAAACCCAATGTATTTCATAGAATTATATAATACACATATAATACACGATTCTTTTTGGCAATTGGTATGGTACCTTTTCATCACGGTGGCTAGCCACTACTCTTTCCCTTAAGCAAAGAAAGCTCTGTCATTCGATCCGTTTGCAGCTGTAAGTCTGGTTTCTTGAGAGGATTGTGATTTTATCCTGTTCATCAAACACTGTCAGCACCTTAATTTCCCTGGAGTTTGACACAAGTAGCAGCAGGCAGGCAATGAAAGTTTTGATTCATTAAACTCATTAGCATTTTTTGGAGTTTCTGTTGAGCCTGAGCAATTACTAGTAAAAGCAGAATGACTGTCCTTGACCAAAATTCTCCTGAAATACTGATGCAGAGAACAAAGAAATCACATGGATTCTATAATGGCACTACGTATAAATAGTCTATTCTACCCACTTACTGAAATTCTTCCCATAATTATTGCTGTGGAAAGTCTTATGAAGCACATTTTTGGCGATTGGCTTAAAAACCACATACCTAGGTTAAAATATCTCTATATTTTTCTATATTTGAATGAAAAAAAATCACAATAGAAAACTAAATTCAGACAACCAGCAAGTAGGTATTCCATTTGAATATAAATTTCAGAAAGTTGGATCACTGTGGGGTTTAAACATGTAAACCAATTCATAAAATGCACGTAGAAAATGGAAGATACTTTATTGAATCAGCTTTTTCATGAGCAAGAGACAAACATTTCTGGATTTTGATAGGGAAAACCCCACAAGACTTACCATGTCTTGCAATTTGTGTAATTAACTACTACCCATCCATTTGCTTCTTTGGGAAAGCGGCTAGTACATCTCACCACCACTTAAACATTTATTAAAGTGTATGGCACCATACAGGCAGCTCTTAATCAAGCAACGACTTCTGGCTTTATGAGGATTACCTTCTTACATGAAGGTTTGCAGGACCAAGGCCTTTTAGTTCTGGTAGATCGTAGGGCACAATAAGATCCGTTACCTCAGATAGATGTCTAGCCTTACACTTGAACAAGTTCAGCGATGGAAATCCTACCCAACTCACCTTGAGAGCATCATACATTGTCCTGATTGTTCTTCTACCCAAAGTATTTCCTAATGTTAAACTGACATTTTCCCTGCAACATCCTAAATCCATTAGTCTCGTTCTGTGCTTGATGACTCGAGAGAATAATTGGTCCCTGTTCTCTCTGTAATATCCCTTTATGTATGTATAGACAGTTGTGTCTCCTGTTCTCTAAGTGCTAGATGGTCAACCCTTTTCATCACCCTTGCAATTTCCATTTTCCAAGTCTTTTATCCTCTTTCTGCTGTTTCCCTCTGGACTACCCTCCATTTGTCTGCAAAGTCCCTGGTAATCCAACATATAGAAAAGAACAGCTCTGACACCTTGTTCTCGTATCAAGTGATGGCTACAGGAACACACAATCTTTCCCTTGCATGATGGAAACCCCCTTCAAGCGGGTATTTTATCCGCATTCTTTTTACAAGCCATAAAGGTGTTCCTGAGCAAAATAGAAGCAATACCTCTACCCAAAACAAAAGAAACATGTTGAACAGATCTACTGACTTTTTCTCTCATCAAACGGAGGTACTGTGATGATGTCCAGGCAAGCCAGCTCAGGCTCACCAGCCCTCCTGTTGCAAAATATCTAAAAATGAAACTGTACAGTAAGCAAGAAAAGGAATGACACGCTCCCACTGAAAACAGAAACACTGAAAACAAATATGCTGTATTAAAGCAGCAATTCTCTCCTGTTCGTGTGTGGTTGACTGTGATTTTTAGTGCTATTCCATTCCAGTTCTGAAGTTCAAAGTCTTTGGCTGAAGTTGTCACAGATGAGAAGTGCAGGTAAATGCATTAACCCACATAAATGAGTTAAACTGTTGACATTGTATTTCATGATCATACCATAACATAAAGCAATGGGATTTCAATTTTAAAATATTACTATTCTAGCATTATTCTCACCATTTTCTCTAAAATATCTCTAATTCTAGAAAGACATTAACATCCAATTCCTCCCCAGTGCAAAATACAAGTATTTATCTGCTATAAAATTAATTAAAAAAGACTTATTTTCTGAATTTACAGTGGTTTAACTATTGAACAAAATATGTAGAATGATGCATATTTACAAGTTATTCTTTAATTTCAGTGAACCGTGCACTGACAAGCCATTCAAAGGATTAGTAATGACCACCTATTTGTGGCAAAGTTATGCCAGCATGAAAATATCCTGGTTTATTCCTTGCATTCATATACCAGATCTCAGAACATGCTCTTCATATTTTCCAAGTCATGTTTCAGTTCAACTATCATGGGATCTAAATTACTCCAATATTATCTTTGGTTATGTTAGAAAGGCAACCATTTGGTGCAAATCTTTTTTGAAGAATCATTGTATCAGTCAAAGTGTCTGCAGCATCTGAAGCACTTACTGAACCAACCAGCCAAGACACAGAGACCTATTTAAAAATATTTTGGTATTTTCCTCTATGCTGCTCTTCCCCCTACAACTCTCCAATACCCTGATTTGCACATCGATTTCTTTCTGCTTTGTGTTGTAAGCAATGACTGCCCACCCCAAGGGTTGCTTTCAGCATTTTTTCAGATGTAAAGCAAGAAGAATTTTTAGAGCTATTCATCAAGGTCTGTAGGGTCTTTAAGCATTCTCCTGGATATGTACAGCAAACTTCTCAAACCTAATTTCACTGTGCGTTCAAGGAGAATGTCATTCCCTAAAGCTCATGTATTTGTTCACTGATGGCATGTCTTCACATTTCCCTTTCTACTACCACCCCACAGGGGCCAATTGCTTCTTGGTGTTTTCCGTGTGTAAAATGTGAAAGGCTGAGTGCAACTTGCTGTACTTCAGGCTACCCAAAACATCCTTGACAAGCTGTTTGGGTGTCCACCACTGCTGCTGTCGGATTTTATATCCCTAGCTTAGTCCAAAGGGAGATGAACCGCTTGCAAGGAGAAAAAGCTGCTACCTGGCTGTGGAACTGCCAGGGAAGCTAAACTGAAAGCCCACCTCCATCCCCAAAGTCTTGTAGCAATGACGTTATCTCACATCTCAGGCAGGAGGGCTGAGCATTTTGTTCATGGGTTTTACAGATTCCCAGAGACTTTGAAAACCAGCGTTTTGCCACATGTGAGGAAGAAGTGCTAATGTCAGCCTCCTGTTCAGCTACAGTGATCATTGCTACTGCAGTACATAGACATCAGAATAACATAACAGGGGGGACCGAAGCATAGAAGATGAATAACACTTGCCAAAACACACAGCTTCTCTAGTCCCTGTTGGACAGTGAATTCAACAATCGCACAAGGAATGATCTGCAAAGCTATAAATCAATGGAAGTTATATTCTGCTCAAGGAAAGTGAGAGATTTGCCTTCCAGCTGCAAGGAAATAATGGAGGTTGTCTGTACAATTCGCTTTGTATTTTATAAAAGACATTTGAAGATATAAATAATACATTTGCAGTATTCTGAAACTGGCCAATATTCACAGTTATTGCAACAGGCTGTGGCAGGGCATTAACCATGGTTTAGCAAACTACAGGAGTGCAGTGGGATGTAGCATTAAGAAACTTGGTCCCTAGCTAGTTTTGCTCATCATATCTCTATTAACATCCGTGGAACTGCTGCCATTTTTACCAGCTGAGACTCAGATGAATGCAAATATTTCCAATGTGTTTTTCAGGGTAAATGATCAATGAAATTGACACAAATATTGAAGAAAAGTGTTGGAAAAAAAATACCAGCTGTGACAACTGACATTTACTCTCATATAGCACTAGTAAAAAATATCAGCCAATTAATGTTGTAAATTGGTGAGCTTCTCATTCACATTAGATGAGACTACCAGAGAAGATACTTCCTCAGGAGAGGTGTGGACTAGCTACACTTTACAATCACCAGATCTTCAACTTTCTCCTCCTCATAAGCTCTGCAGAGAGTCCACACTTCAGTATCAACCTTGCACCTACATGGCAGCCAGAGCTGAGAAAGTATTCACGTGTACACTAGAGTTCTGCTGCAAATCCAGACGATTAGACTTTGAGTGGCACAAGTTCCCTGCTCTGTTACAAACAAAAAAATCTAGTTTGGTTTTTTTTTTTTTTTAAACACACTCATAACCCTCAGTTACATAGGATTTTTTCTTTTTACCACAAGAGTCCCATCAAAGAATTTAAAGTCAGTATTTATTTTTGATACTTTCAGAGCCAAAATTTATTCCAAAGAGCTTAATGTAAAATAATCAGAGAAACTAGATTTTACTCTCTGTACTTTACTTACCAACTTAGCCTTTCCATAATTTTACGAGTCCCTGGTTTCATAACTTTTTGTATCTGTAGGCAAAAAGTCGTGCAAAATACAAAGCCTCTAAGTTACACGAGGAGAAACAATCTGCCTCTCTGAATAGATTCTGTAACAGATAAACTGACAAAATTCTATGGCTAAAAAACAGCAGCATAATTTCACCACTAGTTTGTTGAATCTGAGTTAAATACATGTTTTTACCTGTTATGGACTAACCTAACGCTCCTGTTCCAGGCTCTCCCCAGTGCTGACTTGCTTTAGGCGTGGGTTGAGGCACATGCAGCCATCTACAGCACCAAGCATTTTCAAGATTTTCTTTCAAATTACAATGAATAACTAAGATGAAGGAGAGCTTTACCTTATCAAACACTTGTGTAAGGTGCTCTGAAGCCTAGATCTATATGTTTGTAGTATGTTTCCAGAGATGGCAATGTGGCCTTTGAGACCCGGGTTTTACATGGCCATTTCCAGTTAAAGGGGTTTGGTTCCAGATCTAAGTATACAAACTAAAAAAAATAAAGCCAATATATCCTGTATTTTTGTGTAGTCGACTCAGCGTGTCAGACTTTCAAGATAAGTTCCTGCATGTTTGACATTCATAATAATTTTAATTGCATTAAAACTGCAGGACAATTGAAGTTACCTTATCCCAAACAGTTAATACACACAGAAATAAAGTACTTTGAAAAAAATACAGACCATGTCTTATTTTATTTGGGCAAGTTGCTTTGGCAGAAGAAAAAAAGAATTGTTAAAGTAACAACAGAACTTATGAGCCTTGCCAAAGATTGTACCTTGAGAGTTTGTTTCTTTGGGAACATGTGTATATTTTTGTTATTGCAAGCATGGCAATAAATCATTTCACACTGAATTCATTTAGATGTTTGTGAAATAGCTCGTTAACAAGACACTTTGTCAGAGGTAAAGAAATGAATATTTTTAGCACATTAGATTGATAATACCACTTCACATTTGTAATAGCCCTTTTCCTGCCAGAATCTTCAACTATGTTGCAAATATTTATTAAGCCTCATGCCACGTGTGGGAGGCAGGTACAGTATTTTATATTCCTTCAGGCTAATCCACTACAGAGAATCCCTCTCCCCAGTGAGCGCTTGCTGAGGATGTTTAGGCTATTACTGCTAAGCAAGATACAAATGTAGTTTATCCTGTTCTCTGTACAAAGCCCCTTACCTCAATTACGTTAGGGTGCGAATTTGTGTTTGTCAGTCTTCCCTCCTATTCCTCCAAATAATCTGGTCACAAGCACCCCAGCACTGCCAAGTGGCATACGTGGGATAGAGACTGCAGTCACTTGTCTCCTTATGTTTCCCTCCCATGTGAAATTTTGGCTGTGAAAAAGTCATGAAAATGAAGAATCTGATTATATGGACATCTGCCAAACTGAAGTACACAAGACAAGCCCCAGAAACCCTCGGGTTCAAACACAGAGGAAGTGAGTATGACTATGTACTTACAAAATAGGTATTACCCAGTCTCTCTCTTTCAGCATATCCTCTCACACCCTTGAAGCTAAATAATAAAAAAAAAGACAATGAAAATTTCCAAAGTTCTGCTAGATGCAACTAGATACTAGCAAGAGTAAAAGGCCTCTGCAAAGCATTTTACCTCATGTACTAGAAATGTTCGTGCTAGGGCTTGAGAACCAGTCCTTAACCCCTGCACAGGGAGCAATACTCCTGACAAAGATCCCTGAGGCTCCTCTTGTGAAAAGAAACTGCAAGAAGAGAACAAGTACCAGTAGAAATAATCAGTGATGAACATTTCAGTTCCCTAAACACCAAGAATGTTTTCTAAGCTATAAACCACCAATTCTTAAACAATCACAGCTGCAACCTCACTACAAATATCAACACTTTTTATAGGAAGCTGTGAGAAACCTGGGTTACCACCTTTCCTGCAGTAATACACTAGTACCTCTAAGGAGAGCAGGCAGCATCAGTAGTCTCCAAGGATAAAGCTATAGATTACCCCACTGCTAGGTAAAACACCTTTCTAGTAGTACCAGGATGTAGGTAGATTGTAGCCTAAAATGTGAAGTTTCTAAAAATAAGCTGATACTTATTTATGAAATCACTTGGTAGGCTAAAATCAAGATTGAGCTTTTCTGAACTGCTCGTCTACAGCTGAACTAAACAGCTACTACTCCTTTTCCTTTCCACCATCCCTTAGCTCACTCTTTTCAACATTTTCTGTAAAATCTCACTTGTCTGAAGTGTTGAATTTAATACTACAAAACTTGCTGTAGTCTTAACTCCAAAAAAACCACATACCCTATCCTTAAACATGTCTTTCTCACTAAAAATAGAAAAGTACCTAACAAAGGAGGCTTATATAGGTTCCTTCCCTTGTGTTCCAGTGTATTATGGGAACTGGGAGGCTATAAGTTTCAGGTGTTGCTAACAAAGACCTTTTGTGCTTGGCTACAGCTGAGGGAGGAAAGGAAGGAAGGAAGGAGTGAGCAAACATGGTAGGTACAAGACAGAAGTTCATAAATAAAGGCTGAAAGAAAGATTTAACTTTGTTAGAGAACTGGGGTTCTAAAGTAAAGGAGATAGGTGAGGATAAGCAAGTGGATTTGATAGGTAAGAAATAATCATGAAAAGGGATGTATGTGGTTTTATGCATCATCAAGGGACTGTTTGATCACTTATTGTTCTTTACAAGCTTTTGTTTCAATTTATTTCAGAGGTTTATGAATAGTCTTACCAATGCTGTTCAGTACCACTAAATCTTTGAAAATGGATGGATTATATTAAGAATCACGGCCATGAAAGAATACACAGTGATGTCACTTATACATCCTTAGTCATAGCTCAAAGAAGCTAAAATAATTTTCCCCTCAAAAGAGATTTTGTCGTAATGAATGTGGACAAAGCATTGTTTCTATTTGCCTTACTCTAAGCTATAGCTAGAGGTTGAGTTTGGCTTTTCACTTTCTCATTTATACACTTTTTACCTTAACTTTCCTGCCTTTGCAATGTAGGAAACTATATGTTTCTCTCTGAGGACCAGCTCACAGGTGCCTGGTGATCGTGGTACCCAAAGCATATGTTTTGGGGTGCTGTATTTTAAGCAGGAAGAAAAGCTCATGCATAGCAGTGTGTTGACTGGACTGTTTTCTTTCTTAAGAACAGTTAGTTGCACACAGATGTTATATGTGTGGGTCAACTGCATAAGGTGTGGGTATGCTTGCTACAACTCAGCTTGAAATGGGAGCCTTCCTTTCCTGTGCGGAAATGGTTACTAAATGCTATTGTAATAAGAAAATATTTGCCAGATGAGATGTATCCTTTGGAAGGCTGGTTTGATCAGGCTCTCTGTAAATTCACCTTTAACAACCTTTTCAGCAGGTAAGCGTGCAAAAGAATTGGGAAGAAGAGTTAAAAGAAAAAAGGAAATTTCTCCAATTGAGGGCTCAGAGAAACAAAGTTCACTGTATTCCTAACACAGCAACTGATGCTACAGAAGAGTTAAAAGGCAAGCTGCTACAAGAAAATAGCTTTAATACACAATCCCTCATATTTTCTCCAGGATAATTGCACTTGATACTACACCTATTGCACTTGAAGCATGATTTCCTGTTCCACAATCTGTGATCAATACTTTTTACCATGCAAGAATCAACAAACCCTGAAATGCTTCTTTATGCTGTCATGCAAGCTACTGCAATTTCCACCTTGACTTAACAAGCTACCCTGAACCTAAACCTCCCTCGCTAACTACCTGCTTAGCCTGGTGACAGGGACAGAGCCTGGAGGGAACAGCAGGGTGATGGGGTTGTGAGGTGAGAAGGGAAGCCTCACTTGATGGCAAGAACCTGCCAGTTTAAGTGGTGGTAGTCACTTCCAGCCTGGAAGCAATGTATTTCTGTAGTAGTTTATTGCTACCTGTATTTATACAACCTTTCCTTTATCACACTTTTAGGTGGTTACCCTCAGTAAAGGTGAACAATGGTCTTCTGCAGGAAAGAGCCACTTCCTAGTGTCTTGGGCAGGAGCAATCTAATCTTGTTAACAGAAACTACATGCTACTCAGAAAATGTTTATGCAGACATGCTTTCTGTGGCTTAAGAAGGACCTTTCTGTGGTGCTTGTATACTTGCCATTGTATTTCCCACCTGCTGTCTCTTCTCTGACATTTGGATTGCAAACCCTTGGGGACCAGAACCCACCGTTTTTTGGTATTTGCACCAGCTAGTGCAAGGAGGTCTAGTCTTTAATTAGAGTCACAGGTGCTGCAGAAGCGTAGATATATAAATACTTGGCCTGTTTCCTTTTTGGATATGTGACTGAATTCAGAGTTAGCAGTAGTACCTGATGACTTTGATGGAACAATAATTATGGGTTAATATTTTTAATTTTCAGACAGGAACAAAAGTGAAGGAGTTCTGGTGTGAATGGAGGGGCTGAGCTACTCTTCAAGGAAGCACAATGAAAGGAAAGGATTAATGTGTCCCAATCTCCCCCTCCCAGTAAGCAGCAAAGCAGGACCCCCAGAGCTCTCTCAAATCAGCTTTTTCTCCATTCTCTTTGTGAAGGATCTAGTTCTTTTCTCATCCACTTTCTTCTGCTAAAATAAGGGCATACGATTTGGCTGTTGTCTTCAATATCTGTTTTTAGAATAAACCCATTATTATATAAGCTCTAAACTTAAGAGCTGTTTCTTTAAAACGTTCTATTTATTCCACTTTCTGTGAAAACCTAGCTTCAGGTATTGAGATATGAAGTGCAGAGTCTGTTGTGTGTGGGGAAATGAAATTTTAGTCTTTTTAGGCCGTAGAAAAGAATCAGTTCATCTTTGGAAATCTGGTTTGTTTTTAGACCAGAGAGGGAGGGAGAGTAAAAATGAAACCCCACAAAAATTTCTGACTTTATTCTGAGGATAAAAAAACAAGGTTATCAAAGAGACTGACTGATGAGGAGACATGTATTTTATCACTCCATCTGCCTTAATCTGAAGCAAAATCATGACTTCCCTGAGAAAATCTTAGATTCAGACATTTGTCCCTGAGAGCATTTTTTTTGAGCAGCAGTGCCAGAATGCAGAGATTGCTGGGGTCACTTGGTGGAAGAACAAGTCTCTGGTATATAATGTAGATCTCTGTGTCTACAGTTACCTTGCATTTTTAACATCCTAGAATGCAAATCTTTACTGCCTAGCTTGAGAGACAAAGTTAGAAGCTTTTTCCCAGAAATGTAAGTGAAGGCTTAACAGAAACGTTAACGCAGGGGATCAGAATAGCCAATGCTGGAAGGATGCACTGGAGATACAACTCTGAGACTACCCATCAAGAGTAATTTCTGCAGTATCAAATAATTGCTGTGAAATGTTTTCTTGTAGGATCCCCAGGGCGTATCTGCAATAGCAAACAGTTTAGCACTACAAGAGATGCTGTAGAGGGAAGCAGTACAGTTCAAGGACCTGTCATCCCTAGTGATCATTTATGTCACCTGGGGCCAGACTGGTAATCTTGTTTCAAAGTCTGATTTTACAAACTGGGGTTTGGGATCTTGCATTCACGATCTTCGCCTAACTGGTAGTTTTGCTGGTGTGTAACTTCTGCACGGGTTTCTCTGGGGAGCACCCAGCTGGGGGAGTTGCAAAGCACAATCTAAAGCACTTCAAAAATAGACACCAAGGAGCCTTGTGTCAGAAGGGCACTGCCACTACACAATAAATTGCCAAGGAAGTTGCACCCTCCTTCTGATAGCTGTTTCAGTCCTTTTCCTGGCACGCTGTAAGAAAAGTATTTTATTTCGTGTGGTTTAGGGCTGTGGGGGGGGCTATTCAGTCGATGTGGTAGCTGAAACCGCAGTTATTTTCTCAAAAGCCTTTTAAATGTTGCTTGCTGCATGCAGTCTGCTTGCTGCTTTGGCTGAGCCTCTGGAGCTGTGTCAGCTTCTTTTACGTGGCTACTGGTTTTCCCACTCAGGCTCTCCCAGCCCCAGGAAAAAACTGTCCCTTGCTTCCATGGGTGTGAAAGGGTAAAAACCTAGCCGTGTCTTGACACCATCCCAGCTCATATCAGGGTAATATAACAGCCTGTGTTGGCTTATAGGTACAACTCTGCATTGGAGGCTAAGGTGCAATTGTGTATTAAATCCCTCCGAACAAGTGGAAGTGCTAGCAACCTACTGAAGACTGAGGTGATAAAATGCTGTGGAAACATGGTCATACCACTCCAATAGAAAAGCTTCTTTAGAAAAAGCCCACAATAGTTGTTAATACTTCTTTCAGAAACTGCATGTCCATTAATGTTGCAGTTGGCTGCAGCACCTTGCTGAACTTGGACATTATTTAGCATTATTAGTGGCTACTTTATTACTTTGATGTTTAATTCAGTTGTCATTGTCACTTAGCTTAGAAAATACCATGGACTAAACAGAGAGGACTGATTTCTGTTTCCAAACAACGAGTTATGCAGTGATGAGGTGTGTCTCTTCAGTTATTCAGATGTTTGCTGGGTAACCCCGACATGTCAGCCTCCTGCTCTGCTTATGGGTGCAAATCTGTACTGCCACATTATGCTCGGATCAGCAAATGCTGCTCTCGTATCACGGGATTAGTCAAAGGAAATATTCACGACTGCTTATTACTTTGTAGATTTGCAAGCTGCTCTTTATGCAGGGATGGGTTACCTGTTACTGCCAGAGCAGGGAGGTGATGCTGTGGGATGCGCACAGAGTTGCGTGTCAAAAAACTGTTGGGCTGTGGCAGTGTCCGCCCAGCCGCTGGGTGGCCAAATGGCTGCTGCTCTGCTGATGCGTCTGCATGTCGCCCAATTCGAGAGCTGCTGGCTGAAACCCACTCTTGCTTTTAGCTGCCCTGACAAATTTTTCATAATTGCATGCTTGGTCTGATCCCTGACCAGACTTGTTAACACACTTTCAAGCAAGACATTCAAAGTCCATTGTCATGGACTTCTTAAGAGCTGTAGCTCTGAACCTGCACTTTATTGTGCTGACTGCAGTGCAAGGAGATCAAAGGAAATTACCCATACCTCAAATGATTTATAGATTACATACAAAACAGAATGCTCCTTGAGTTAATATATAATATGAAATGCAATTGCAAGTTTAGGGGTTGGGGATTAAAAAGAATGGTTTGTCTTATACACCTATTCCATGTAACTTATCCTCCACAAAAAAGAACCGATATATCTTTAAGGTGCAGTTTATTTTACAAATACAAGTTTTTGACTATGTGTCCCTTTATAAGCACCAATTACTTTCATATCCTGTGCTTGACATTTGAAAATCTTTATCTGTGAAGTTAATAATAAGAACCACCACTCCATAAGGCTTAACTGAATTCTAGTTGTAGAAGCTGAAGGTAGTAGGAAGGATGGGAAGAGCCGAATATAAAGCATGTGACAAGGAATTACTTTCTGGCTTTAGCCACTCGTTCCCTCTCTGGTCCTTCCCTCCCTCCCTCTCCCCGATACCTCCTTGAGCCCACCTGGAAAACTGGGTCAGTTGTATGTGATCAAAAGGCAGATTTTGCTCAGGCATGGGGAGATCAGAGGAGTTCTTGCTGAATAGGCTTGACAACATGCAAGAGTGCTATGGAACTCAGACAGAAAATGCTTGTTTCGGTCTGCCTGCGCTCCACCTTGCTTTGACTGTATGCATAATTCCCTAACTTGACTGATGAGGGCTGTCGTAAGGCCAGACCCTGCTGTTTTGAACCAAAAGCCATTGCACAAATTTAGTCAGTGAGACTGTGATGGGCTGTGTTTACTCCAGCAGTTCCCTCGCACCTGCCTGTAGGAAAAGGCGCAGCAGTTCATTTTTGGTATTTTTAGGGAAGAAGGGTCAATCTGTATTTGTTATTGCCTACAGTGGTGCTGTGCATTTACACTATGCAAGTGGTTTGAAACTTGTTTAAATGAAGCTATCCCACACACTTTTGCTTCCATGGCTGCAAGTGTTCCTAGGAAATCATGCTCTTTTATCTCCAGCGCTTGACAGTGCTGGTTCTTGCTTTTCTGATCGGGCGAGGAGAAGAGCAGGGAGATCTCAGTCACTTTAAAAAAAAAAAAAAAGTTTGAAATTCCGAGGCAGGATGCTTTTAATGACATTCCTTGCCAGGGCTAAGCAGACTCCAAGATCAAAGTTATCTAGCCACCCATGTCTTTTTAATAGCAAATATAACTGCTTTAATTCTTCCCTGAGCATTGATTAGATGTGGTATAAACTGCAGTGACAGCCTCCTGCCTTGTAAACACTGGCAGAAAGCACAGCCTTAAAATTCATGTAGAATTTGTCTCTAGGACTCTGCAAGATGAAATGGAAAGACAGCGGCATTCCACATACTCAACAATATGCAAATGCTGACTTTGCAAGCCAACATAGCTGGTTTTAAGCAAAAATACAGACCAAACTTCAAAAAGATCTTTATATCCAGATCTCAGTACCCCCAGTGACTCCCAATTAGGCCTGGAAATAGGTGACCAGATGTTGCATTTGCAAATGCTGGAAGCTGATGGCTGCAGGGCATTCTGAAAATCTGCTCTGATATAATTTGCGAACTGTTTCTTCACCCACTTCTACCTGCCAAGAGTTGCTTTGTTTTGTTTTTTCTTTTAATAGGCTCTGTTTATCACTTACCTTGTTGATAGCTGAGACTTAAAGTAGTGCAGAGAATTCAGAAATAAAGTGATCACATGAATACTGCTTTTCAGCATAGCAAAGAAAAAAAATTTCCTGAGCATCTTGTTTTGAAAGATGAAAAACATTTTAAAAATACTCATTTAAAAGAAAGGCTAAACATTATTGAGAAAACAAATGAAATCAGTTGCTTGCTGTACAATTCAGTTCCAGGACTGGGATGTAATTAAAAAAAAGTTTAGATTTTAGTATTTGAAATAGATTAACCTTTTAAATTAATGGGAACTCTATGACTAAATTTTTCAGCTTCTGAAATCTGTGTTTTGATTCTGTCAGATTTTAAAATTCTGGGGTTATGAGATCTGGGAAACTGGTTCCTTAGGTGGGATGCACAAATGTAAAAGCAGTTAATATATCCTCCCCAGCAATAATGAAATCTACGAGTGATGGGGATGCTCTAGTGAATATATTTTCAAGAAGTGGAGAGAGAAATAGCTGTTCTTTTCTGTCCTGTCGAAGAGTCCACTCCCCGGCCCACATTTGCAGAGTGCATGTAAGGTCAGGCAGATTGCTATTCGTTAAGCGGAATAAAATGTGCAGTTAAATAAATAAAATCTGTAAGTGAATTTTTATACTGACTGCATAAGCAACATGAAGTTGATTTATGTAATAAAGGATTCATGCTTATCGTATGTGGTTTCCCACTCAGTTGCCTGCATCAGGAGAAAAGCCATCCATTGTGGCGCCTCTTTTTCCAAGGGTTCAGCAATGCACTCTGAAAGCTCTTACAGTAAAGACCTAAGGAGAGGGTGGAAAGGTAATCGCAGTACACTGCCAACAAAATAAGCAGCTAAGCATTCCTGACATTTGAGTTCATGAGCTTTTCATCGCCTTTGAGATTGGGAGGGGGAGTGAGAAATAGAGAGGCCGAGTACAATTCCCACAATGGCTAGTCATAATTATGCCAAGTCTTGTTGATTACGCACGTGGGGTGCCCCTGTTACAGGGTGGGTAATGCTTTGCTGATGTTAGCGGAGCCTTTCAACCAGGCTAAGCCCGGGGGGGCAGTGGGGGTCTGTGCTGTGCGACCAGAGTGGGGTGGGCTGCACCCTGCGAGAGCCGCGGTGCCATTGCTCGCTGCTGTACGTGCACAGCGCCTCCGGTAAAACGGGTGCGAGAGAGAGGACTTACCCCGGCCTCAGCTTTTGTGTTGTGCTTTCTTCAGATAAAAATTCCTGTTACGTTCAATACCCAGCCTGCAACGTTTTAAATACGGTGCTTTAAGTTAAAGTCTATTTTATTGGAGAGGAAAGAAATACAGACTTTTAAAAAGTATTCTGTTGTGATCCCAAGTCTTCTAGAAGATCAATTTCTGAAGGCATAAGTTTGCCTGCAATTATTGTGCTACATGGAAATTTCACATAATGGCATTTATATGGACTTTTTCTTCAAACACAAAGAAATAAATTATGTAAGTAAATTACTTGGATCACTAAAACCTGTCAGTTAGGATGATTCACAAAGATTAATCTTTTGCTTTAAAACACCAAGCAGCCAATTAAAATTTTCATTCAGTTATAAGCTGCTGCAAAATTAAAATTTAGCAATCCTAATTCTGTGGGTAGTTCGACCAGAAAATAATCAAGCAATAAAGAGTTTGTCATGACCATCATTATGTTAAAACAAACAAACAAGAAGTTCTGTTTAGCAGCTTGCTTTTTTTTTTTTCCCCAGCTTCTCTCACAAAGTAGGGGAAAAAATGCAGGACTGTAAGCTTAAGCAGTAATTAACTTAACAGATGCCTGAAGGAAATGCGCTGGGCCAATTATCAGCACCTTCGTTCCAGTGAAAAGAACATTCCTTTAATATTGAAACAAAATGGACCGTGTCTATTTACTGGAAGCATAACAATGCACCGTATTTTAGCTGAGCGGAGAAGAATGTTTTCTACTTCTCTGGTTAGGTAAGAGTCAAGAAAAGAAGTCCTTATGTTATGTTGGAAGAGAATGGAGATCGGAACTGGATTAGTAGTAGACCAAAAATACTGACTGAACTCCATGGAAAATACAGAGGGTTCAGATATTCCAGTTAGATGCAGAATGAAAATGAATGACAGTTTCCTTACTTTTTTTTTTTAAGCTCTGCATCAATACGAAAGGTTATCTGATGGTTAGGTCACTCTTCAGAGGTGACAGATTTTAGAGTCAAGTCATGAATAGGTTCTTAAAAAATTGCTAAGGTTGCATGTACCTAAAACTTGAAAGGAGGACTCCCTCAGCCTGGTTTGGGCAAGTCTGTATAGATACACAACTCATTACGTAGTGAATTCCATACTGCTAAGCATAAAACCCCACCAAGGTCTGTGAACAAAATCTTTTTTATGGGATCAGTGCTTTTTGCTTTGAATATAAAGGTTTCGGCACTTAAGTATCATAGAATCATAGAATTGTCTAGGTTGGAAGAGACTTTTAAGATCATCAAGTCCAACCATCAACCTAACCTGCCAAAACCACCACTACAGCAGGAGTCTGTTATTTTGCAGCAGTATTTTTATCCTACTGACAAGTACATGTTTCTGATCATGCCAAACATACCAGTTTAGCTGCCTTTGGTGGTGTGCCTTCCTGTGAGTGGTATCAACTGATATGATTGTGGCCATGCTTCATCTCCACGTGTCAGACAGCATGACAGTGTGAGGCTGAGCACCAGAAGACCTTTCATAAGTTCTGCTGATTGAGGAGGTGTGGGAAGGAAAGCAAGTTCTGGCCTTAGCTGGAGACAGAGATAGCTTGCTGCAGGTGTGGGGCTGGCCCAGAGAGGGCAGGAGCTCCCTGGATTCTGCCATAGCTTCATCCTTCATACCATGGAGGTCAATGTGAGGGTTTGCTGTACATAACAAGCTGCAACACTTAACCCGTTTTCCCAGGTAGACTCGTTTTTTGCTAATGCTTAAAGACATAGCAGAGCAATGATGCATTCCTGCCCTTGTGCATTAGTCCTTGGTGGGGATTTCTCTGGTCACCCCAAGCTCACAGATATGGGCTGGTGGTAGTTTACACTAAACAGTGCAGGAAAGTTACAAAGTCTTTTGCAACGTAATGATGTTTTTTCCCCAATGCATAGCCACTAAGTGTTCTCATTTTATTAGGATTTCCTTTGTAATAAATAGCTTCTGCTTTCTTTTTTCATATGATGATATTCTTTTAAATCTCCATTGTGCTCCCCGCTGCCCACAAACCTGGCTAACACAAAATTTTCTGTTTGGATCCTCAAGAGATAAAAAATGTGGGAGTTGCCACCACCTACAATTTTGCGTTCTGCAATGGTGCAGTGTCAGTAGTTACAGACAGATTTTTTGTTTTCTGCATGGTAAAGAGACGGTATCTGAATCTATTCTACTAATGGGTGGCTCTGAAGGAAAGAATTGTCCCCTTGAACTGTCTGGAACCTTTCAATGGATTTAATATATGTATTTTTTCCTAACAACTAATTGTCAAATTAAGCTACTCTGGATTTTCCTATAGGAGTTATTTCCAGTCACATTTAACTGGGAAAAGAACTTTTTGTTGGGTCATTGGCTCAGTCTGAGCTTCAGGTGTTACTTCTGCTTTTCTTTGTAATAATCTCAAATTTGTACACATCTGGGAGCCTTTACCAAAGGTCACTCCTATGCTTATTGAAATCCACTGTGTATTTTTTCCACTGAGTTGTCAGTGACTTGTCTCATTCATTGCAAAAACATATTTTAATTCTGACTTCAAAATCTCACTGCACATACCAAAATCAATTTCTGTTTCTGTGGCAGTTGCCCCATGTAAGTATAAAACAGTGTATGATGGTGGGAGAATACTGGCTAAAGAAAAATAATTATGTTATTCCCTTGTAAAATGCTCCGATGTGTTTTTCAAACTGGGATGGAATTGGTTGGGGTGGAAACACTTTTTCAAGATATTTTTCTCTCATTTTTCCTGATTTCCTGCTTAAAAAGAAAAACCTTAAGGAAGCTGAGGAAAAAGAGAAGATTTTCTAGGGAAACACTGCTTTTTTTATTTCAAAAGAGTATTCGCTTTCCAAAGGTTGAGAATTGCACATGGTTTAGAAATGTTTTACACCTACCACAATTTTTGATCAACACTGAGAATGTGTTTTCATTGCCCTGTTTAGCAGAGCAAATAAAAGTGTCCTCTTCAAGGTGCTCTGAGGCAAAGAACAGTGTGGGGAACTACACCAGGAATTACTTGCTTCTTGTTTCTAAAGAATGTCTTTTTTTTTTTCTCTTTTTTTTTTTTCTCTCTGAACAGAGGGTTGAAGCAAGCTAATTCCACTTCAGTTGATGGGAAAGGTATTTTGATTATTTTTCTGCCTTTTCATCCTGCTGAGTGTGACCTTCCTGTTCCTGCCATGGAACCGTGAGCAGGGACCCTCTCCTGTTGCTGTTGGCCTTGCTTTTAAGATACTCACTAGAGATAGTAAAATTCAGTTTGTAGCTCCCAGATCTTTGCGGTGATCTCTATTTTGCCTTTGAGCCACCCCTGATGCCTTGGACATATATTATCTTTGCAGACTTACATATGCTGCTTATCTCTCTGGGAACCCCTTTAGGTATGATGGGGACTAATTCTAGGTGGATGTGACTGTTTGACTCCAGCTGCAGTGGAGCCATGCAGAGCTGCTGCCCTTAGGAAAGAGCATCTTACTGTCTTTGGGGAAAAAAAACCCTGTTCTGAGGAGCTGCTGCTTCCTTGGTGTCCCTTTCATTACAGAATAAGCAAAATTTGCTCTGGATTTGTGAAGCCTGCTGCTCTTTTACATTATTTCTGCACACCAGGACTTCTTGTCCAAGGTGCAGGAATTAAACTAGTTTCTATTCAGTGGTTAATACTTGATAAAAGCTCTTTGGAAAGATTGCTGGAAACTACATAGGCCAAAGGCTGCAGTCCATCCAGAAGTGACTCAATATGTCACTCAGAAATGACCTTGCAGGTGGTAAATCCTTGCAGGATCAATGTTGTGTGGTGGCTGAGGAGCAAATAGCACTGAGTTAGGTACAGTGGGACTGAGCTGTAAAGCAAATTAGTCTAAAACACTGTATAGTATTCAATCTTGGTTGTAGAAAAATACCGTATGAGCAAGGCAAATCCATCTTGATTTATTTTAGCAGAAGATCTTTGTTTTTCTTCCATATGGAGGCCTCTTTCAGGCATACTACTTTTCCCCATGCAGATGCATTTTTAGCCAACAGTTCCACTCTCATCTGTTCCTAGCAGACTTCACCTTCTGGTCCTTATTTATTTGGGTTGCATAGATGGCACAGACAATCTAAAGGACAGGGATACATCCTCATAGCCATTGCTGAGTGATGGAATAAGGTAGGGTTTATTCTTTCCCCTTTGACAGAGATTTTGGATATCAAGAAGATAAATAAATCCTAATTGGCTCTCCCTTGAGACAAGACAGAGCAAGAGCCGTCACCCCTTCCTGTAGTCCCTGGAGTTGGCTAGGGGTGCGGGAGGCGGAAGGTCTATTTCAGGACCAGGGAATAATTTCAGTATTACAAGACTGGATGCATTTGAGGTGTCAGTTTGACAATTCATTCCTTGCTTTTTTTCCTGGGGTGATGCAGAGACTTGCATCCTCCTTAGTCATGGTGGATTTCAGCTCAGTTCATCACCAAGTCAAATAATAAAACAGTGACAGTTTGCAAACTCTTTAGCATCCAAATCACTTTTTTGAAAGTAAAGCCTGTTGATGTCTCCTCAAGAAAAAAGACATTTGGAGGTGAATAAATGTGCTGGGAAATTTTTGCGAAATACTGTTTGATCTTCCAACCAATCCTCCATAGAGCTTTCTTTATGATTCTGAGTCAGATTGTGGCTGCTAGAAAACTCTTGCATTGTGCCAAGGACTGTTTTGGTTTTTTATTCCTCAGAACTGTTTCTGTCATTTCACAGTAAGTAGGAAACTTTCGAAATTTGTATGACTTTGATATCACTGATATCAGGTGGAAGGATTCTGTTTTGTCTTTCTGGTACTTCCTGGGTTCATGCTGCTACAGGAGCTAGTATATTCTTACCAAAGGTATTGTAGTGATCAGAGCTCTGTTTAATCATGGAATGTAGTAGGAAGATGTTATCCAGGCAATTAAAAGGAAGAAAAAAAAAAAAAAGGAAAAAAAGCCCCTTACTAATATGCTGGTTAACAGACTAATTACTCTCTTTTTAAACTCAAGACTGCAGTCAAGATTTTAGTCAAGGAAAAAGTAATAGGTAGCTTGTCTTGTCACATAAAATTAATTGCAAAGTGTACATACAGCGATATTTATATTACATGATTTTTGTTCTGAATGAAGTACAATGAATTGGTAAAATATTTATTGCCCTGTTCTTCTACTTTATGTATACAAAATTCCCATTATCATTAAATGATATATGCTTATATTCAATAAAGAGGAGATTCCCAAGGAAAGGAACATAACTTCTTTGTTTTTCATTGAACTTTAAATTTTTTTTTTTTTTTAAATAAGATAGATACATTTGCTTTGCATGTGTCACCAACAAGTCTGAATAATTGAGTCATTCCTCACCGCTGTACTCTCAGATCACTGTTTCTGAAATTGCTGAAAATGGGAGTTTCTGTCTTGAATGATTGAGAAGGAAGAGGCTACGAGAGTACCAAAGCCATTATCAGCTCAGAGGAGGTCCACAGCTCTGCTCAAAAAAAGGGCAGCAGGTATTAAAGGCAACCTTTTCATATTCAGCAAACAGTGAAAGAACATGTTCCAAATTTCTTTACAAGTTCTATTAAGAGGAACAGTTGTTGCTACTATATACCTTTTCCCCACTGCCTGGGGTACCTGGGAAGAAGCCCTGTGTACTCACTATACCTACTCCACTTATTTGCCTTAAGCAAAGATCACATGTAGAGAACCCACTGAAAAGGTACAAAAGCAATCCTGGCAGCCATACTGGTCCTTTTCAACAGCTTTTTTTCCTATTAACAGTAAAATTTTCTGTGCCGGGGTAACAAAGATTTAAATGATTAGTTTATAAAGCAGTACCTAATTCTGACTTGCCTGACCAAATGTAAGAGAGAGAATTTGTGAGAAACTGGATTAACCTTTCTCTGCTTCCCTTACATATCCACAGTGCTTACAGCTGGGAAAAATTAATAATGTGATATCAGTGAGCATGCCTTAAATCAATAGATAGGACTTTGGCAAGACTTTTTAGGTCTGAAATATGACTACCTGGCATAATTTAGCCAGTAGGCTGTGTGCCTTTTTTTGGAAATGTTATTCATAGGAGACAAAGACATGCTGTATAAGTATTCATATTTTCTTTACAGTACACATTTTGGGGGAACAACTCATAAAATGAGATGATCTGTGTTACACATTTGATAGGTTCTTGCGAATGTTGCTCCTGTTTTGGCCCTCTAACACAGGAAAAATCCTTTCTTCCCATCCTGTCAAAATTTTGAAGATTATGTTCTTTGTAGTGGAAAGAGACAACAAACATGATACTAGAAAGTGCTCCAGGGAAGTTATCTTCAAGTTGATCTGGAAAAGGGGTGATAATTCCTCTGCTGCCCCTTAGTACTTACCCATATAGGAAGTAAAAAACGCGGGGATAATGCACCAAACTGCCACCAATTACCTCTGTGTCAAGGAAAGAGAGGCAGGAAAATCTTGTCTCCTCCTCCCTGCTGCAGCTGGTGTATTATTTGCCCTGGCACTGCTTCCCTCTTGTTTAGGGCAAATACAGGGGGGCAGTGTACCATGAATCTCAGCATCCCTGTTCAAATCCTGTCTTGCTCAAAAGTGAAAACAGCCCTCCTGCCAGTTGAAAGTGATCAGAAGGTGGTGAGCAGAAGCCAACACCACTGAATGCTTCCTGGCTCCCCTGGAAATACCTGTGTCCAGCTTTGCTCAGAAAATGATATGTTAGTGATTCTCTCTTTACTTGAATACCTGGTTCCTGTTCAAGTTGCTTCTAATTTTTATTCTTCTAATTTTTTTCTGTTTTTTTCATCTTGGGATGAAAATTTTTCAGGAGGTTAATTTTCAAGCTTAGCAAAAACCAATATATCAATTATACAAAAGATTTCATTTGTGTGAAAATGTTGCTTCCTAAAATATTAGTCTCCCCTTCTGCCCACGATGTTGCTTGTAAAACTAAAATCCTGTTGCAGCTTTGCTTCTGGCTGCTCAGGTGGGGTAAGTCTTAGATATGTCCTTCAGTCCTTGTTTACCCACTCTGCTATTCAAAGTAACTTCAGCATGTTGGGAAGATGTATTAGCCATTGGCAGTCTAATGTCCTTGCCTCGGAGAGCAAGAGAGCTGCCAAACATCATGTTTAGATGATACGGTACTTTGCTGTCCTGCTTTTCCCTCTACATCTCCAGCAGCTCCTTGTTAGGTAAAAGGAGAGCTGCATGTGTAACCTCTTTTGTAGTGCTGTAGATGTTCCCACCCAGTTCCAAATCTACCAAAACTACCAGCAATACTGTTTATATAGACATATTGCTCAGCCCCTCCTCCCATCCTTTTGAAATACTTTTGCATGCCACTTTCCCCTTCTCCAAGGTAATTTGCAAGTGCCTGCAAGCATTAGTGTAAAGCCAGACTATTCCTGAAAACGCATTTTCCTGGAGTGGCTGTTGGGTTGCACCTTTGTCTTTCTCTGCTGTTGGTTGTGAATCTCTGCATACAGAAAGCCAGTCTATGGTCTCTCTTACAAAAATGAGAGTTTTCTAAAGACTTTCCTTCCAGGTTTTTTTCTTTCTTTCTGAGCTCACTGGGGAAAAATAGGCAGAAAAAGACTGGGCATTTGAAAAATAAATGTAAGTTGGTGAGCTGTCAGAGGCAGGTGTGCTACGTACACATGTTTAAGCCAGGGGTCATTCTCATAAATGCTGTTTCTCTCCCTTAAGACTTGCATTCATATTCAATTTCCGTTGTTAACTTTCAAACCTTCCTGGCTGCAAAGAGAGAGAACATTTTCCTGCTGATTTAATGCCAGTACAGTGGAGATTGCTCTGTGTAGCACTGCAAGCCTGCCCCAGCTAGTCTGTCTGTCTTTGCACCTTCGGGATACTTACTTATTTCCTCTGTTTTAACTGAGAGTTTATCTGCATGTTTTTAGACACATTAATTTTCAAAGAATCATAGAATCGTCTAGGTTGGAAAAGACCTTTAGGATCGTCTAGTACAACCATTGACCCTACTCTACCAGGTCTGCCACTGAACCATGTCTCCAAGCACCACATCTACACAACTTTTGAACACCTCTAGGGATGGTGACTCAACCACCTCCCTGGGCAGCCTGTTCCAATGCTTGACAACTCTTTTAGTGAAAAATTTTTTCCTAATGTCCAGCCTAAACCTCCCCTGGTGCAACCTCAACCTGTTTCGTCTTGTCCTATCGCTAGTTACTTGGGAGAAGAGACCAGCGCCCATCTCACTACAACCTCCTTTCAGGTAGTTGTAGAAAGCAATAAGGTCTCCCCTCAGCCTTCTCTTCTCCAGACTAAACAATCCTGATTCATTGAGCTGCTCCTCATAAGACATGTTCTGCAGACCCCTCACCAGCTTTGTTGCCCTTCTCTGGACACGCTCCAGCACCTCAATGTCCCTCCTATACTGTGGCGCCCAAAACTGAACACAGTACTCAAGCTGTGGCCTCACCAGCGCTGAGTACAGGGGCACAATCACTTCCCTACTCCTGCTGGCCAGGAAGATTTGTGGAAGATTAGGTTGCAAATGTACCCCTTTTATTTAGTTTTTCTTTTGAAACGGAAAAGGTAAATTTCTCCATCCAGGAGTAGCTGCTGCCATCTTGCAACAGGACAAGCCTTCAGGATCCTAACTGCTACCTTCTCCAAGTGGAAACTGGAAAGAAATTATCTCTTTTACGAGAGATAAAACAGCTTCACCATTAAAAAGAGAAGTGGGATGCTAATCTTATTCCGCATAAAATGAAAATTAAACAGAAATGAGAATTGAAAAGGAAGGACTTTTCGTGCGCTTTGCTCATAGATTTTCTGGGTTTTGGGGGATTTTTTTAACATTTAAAATGCTAGAAATAATCTCTAGCATTTCCACATATAATGATGTTTATGCAGGTGTGTGAGATCAAAGCAAAAGGGACACGTATTTTTTGAGAGTTTTCGTAGTCGTGTCCCGTCCCCCCCCCCCCGCCCCCGCCTCCCCCCCTC
>VYXH01005893.1:31616-71193 GCA_013397275.1 Burhinus bistriatus | reverse complement strand
CCCCCCGTGAGGTTGAGGTGGTTGCTGAAAACAACAACCAGAAATATGAAAGCTAGATGTGAATGGATCCCTTTTTGCCAAAAATGAAATTTCAAGAACATGCTGCTTGTGCCAGCTCTTGGAACCCTGTGGGTGTGAGTTCATGATTTTGAGAGCCATTTTTGTCAATGAAATTTGAGAGGCCAAAGGCTTGGTGCTCACTTCTGTCTATTGAGAGATTTTCCCCTTGCAGAGATCTTCTGTACTTTTTAGCAAGAAAACAGGTGGTTTGGAATAATTTCCTCTCAGGGAAACATCTGAATGGGAGTTTGAAAGACAACTTGTTCAACTGTGGGACAAGAGCAAACTGACCTCTCTAAATTGTCATAATTTGGGGTACCTGAGGCTTTCAATGAACTTCTAAATGTCTTGGCTTTCCTGATTATTATTTTTTCAGAATTCTTTTTTGTACCACTTTGCACAGACCTACTCTTGGTAAGTTGGTGAAGTCTCAGTGCAGCAAATGAAAGAAGATAAGGTTGTGTGAAAAACAGGCTGTCTTAAATGCAATAGATTTTGTTGATTAATTAATGAGCACCACAATAAGAACTACAAAACAGCCTGTGAAAGGTAAATGGATTTATGCTTGAGTCAGAAATATTTGAAAGACAGTTTACTCCAGTAGAGAAAGTCTCTCTGTTAATACATAACTAATCCTTCAAAAAGTGCTGGAAGGACTTTTCATAAGAAGAGAAGAAAATTGCTGAAATTTGAATTGCAAATATTTGTTGCAACCATTGTTTTCCTGAAACATATGTTAAGGTGGTTTCAAATTTTGACTATTCTTATTTATTTCCAGGTATGACATGTCAGCCTACCCCTCCCCTATGAAGTCTAAACAACGTAAAATGTGTTTTTTCACAAAACCTGTATGTTTAGCTGTCCTAGGCTATTGAGATTAGAAAACCCAAGGGGTGTGGTTGCTGAAATGCAAACAATTATAAATTAGCCCACAGTAGCCAACAAGAAAAGATAGCTGTAAAACATTTTTCAGAACTAATGATACTTTATTTGTTCTCACATAATCCCTTTTTGTCACAATTCACATTTATTACACCTGTTCCATTTAACTACAAATAAAACCTGACAAGCTGCTGTTCTACTGCTGAATTTTTTTCTTTTTTTGCCAGTGTGGTATGGCTGATGTTTACTTCTATTTGAACCCAGCAATTTCAGTCATGTTATATTTAAGAGATCTCATCTTTATTTTCATGATAAATGAGTAAGATAGCTAATTTAATCAAGGCAACCAGACTATGTGACATGGGAGCTGAAGTGAGCCTGCTACAACCAGTTTTATTTTGTCAAAGCCAATGGGCAGTCATGAAACAAGTGGGAGATATTAATTTAATTAATTTCTTACTGGGGAACAAGTGATTGATTATATGTGTTATTTTAGCTACTGCTGTTCACAGCCCAGTGGTATTCACTTAAATAACCAGTGATTGAGGTTTAATGGGTTGTTACCTGGGAGAACAAAGCTCACTGGGGTAGGAACTGGTATTCCAGAGGAGGAACAGGGATATGGACATTTATCCCAGTGGCCTTCAGGCTGTGTCTGCCTGAGCTTTTTGGGTTGGAGCAGGAAGGTGTTTTGAGGAAGTGGCTGCTCCACCTCGGAGGCAATATTGAACCAGGATGTCAGCAGGGACCAACAGCAATTTCTAGCCCATCTAGAGGCCGGTAGCCACCGAATCTTACCAGACTTAAATCACAAGGAGAGAAGGGGAGCTACCTAAGGAAGCCATGGGTTTTGTGAAGAAAAAGGTATGAACAGTGATCTGCAAGGTGGACAGCAAGTATGGTATCAGTGCAGGCTGGGTTTACTTCACAGGCTGGATTTATGTAATGAGCCTGATGCTAATGACTTCCCGCTACCTGGCCATTTACAACTTTTGTGACATGAAATCTTCATTTTCCGTACTGAAGACAAAGTCCACAAACCATTCAGATAATGACCAAAAGAACAAGTGAAAATTTGTCAGCAATTTAAGTGTTTGCTCAGTGATAATTTCAGGAGCAGTAAAGGCTCTTTCATTTACATTGCAACGTTAATCCAGCTTCCCAGCCCGTGCAATAATTGTACATTTCTTACAACTGACTCTATTACCTAATTGCATTTAAATCATAAAGTTAAATCCAAAGCAACTGTGTATTTAACCTATAATGACATGCAACTTACAAATAGTCCTGCAATTAAATAGGCAACAGTTACTCTCTATACAAACAGACATGTTTGGATACTGGGAAAAGGTAATTTTAATACATTGTAATTTTATTTTTTATTTTATTGTTAATCTTTAGGGACTTTGAAAAGTCTGTTAGCCGGGTCTGGCAGAAATGGATGTGGATGTTAAATAAAGTCCTATTCCCAGGGACAGAGCAGCAGCTTTTGGACTCCTGCTCCAGATTTTCTCTGCTCCTCTCAGCATACCTGTACTACACCTGAAGCAGCTGCGCACAAATCCAGTGAAAACAGAGAATGTCCTCAGCTGCTTCACAGATCTTTTAGCCCACTGCTAATTTTCCATTAAAGGTAGCAATGCAACTACTTCTCAGCATGCAGTGATTTTTCAGACCTATTTGACTTAAATTGGTATTTATTTAAGGAAGTTGAAATCTACTGGTAATTTGTGTTCTGAGTGTAATTGGTAATCTGCTGCTGTACCCCAGCTATGGAGTTGAAATAGCTTTAGTTGTTATTTTTTTATCTACTTCCCTCAGGATCCAAATTAGATGGCTAATAGACTGGTCAAAATAACAGAAAATTGTTTATACTTGCTGAATCAGATTAAAAATCAGCATATTTAAACCCAAATATGCAATAAGTTGTTTAAATATTATATTATTATCTGATTATTGTTATTAAAGCATAACCTCTTCCTTTTTAGAGAGAGGAGGTATATAATAGTTTCATTGTACAAATATTACTGTATCAAACTATCTGAATGCACAAATAATTTCTCAGGTACAAGACCACTGATATTTAGAGACACATTCACTGTCATTAGCAACATATTAAAGGAATTAAAGGCTGACATTAAAGTCCCCTTTTTTATCATTGTTTTGCAAATCCAAGCATGTGGGTAATGTCTGAAGTGGTGTAGACTTAATTCTGTTAAAGTTGTCTTCTAAGAAATTTTAGTTTCTCTCTAATTACCTTATTTTCAACTCAGTCCTTGCTAGCTCTTTGTGTAAGTCAGCTACCAAGAATATTTTCTCCATAAGCTTTTTAAATCCTTTAGTAGTTCAAATATACATGCAGTCACTGATAATGGAAAAAGTAGATTTCCACCTTGAGTAACAGCCAGACTGAAGCTGTTTGCTTGGCAAAGGGACACTGAGTTCAGGGAATTGGTGTTAACAGTCAAATATCAAGTTAAAAGCATTCTCATTAGGAGCTAAAAATGATTGACCGAGAGATGGAGCTACCGAGTGTTTACTGGAATGTGTGAAGGTTTATTAACATTGGCACGGGGATGGTCCTATTTGTCTAGACACTTACAAAATCTAGTGTGTCTGGACTGTGATTTGTGGGAACCTTTCCCCTTTGTAAACACTATTTTGTTCTAAGTGATAGACACGGCCCCAAGTACTCTGCAATATTGGCCTGGAGCATCAATTGGCTTTGACAGAAACCTGCTAGTCACAAATAACAGGGTAAAACTATTGCCTTTTTTTTTTTAATTCCCTTTGAGATAGTGTTCTGGAATGGGGTTTCAGAAATCTACTGCCTCCTTTATTCCTTATAAAACATTGCTTTTCTGATAGTATCATTTCAGAATTTTTTAATTTTTTTTTTTTCTTTTTAGAAAGGATGTCTGGGATTGCAATGTTTGGAAGAAAGGGATGTGTATACCTGAGGGAAGAGCATTTCCTAAATTATTGCAGCACACTTTGTGTCCTGCACACAGGTGTTTCTAAACCTATCTTTTTTGCAAGGTCATAAAATGGTTAATAAATACCTGCAGAAAAACTCCAGAACCCCTTGTTCTTTGCCGTTCATCTTCTTCCTTGCTTTAAATTCTGCATACATCCTCTCACTAGTCTTTACGAGAAAATGACTGCTTTCAAAACTTCTGTGCACCGAAAGACTACAAACATATACTCTCACTTGCTATGTAGATATTTAATGCTGCTACGCTGTTCTAAGCCAGGCAGTAGGACAAGTGCTTTCCAGCTTAAATATAGCATCCATGATTGATGAATGTATGGCCAGTGCCTATTAAAGTCAAGTCATAATGTCATGGTAATTTTGTCACAAACCCGTACGGCTCATTTGGCAGCAAACCTTTGACTGTGGAAAGCTGTAGTGTGGGTTTAAGCCTGGCTTGCACACAGCTCAAGGGGGATAGTCCAGTAATAAAGCGCTGCAGCCGTCATTCATGGATGTGCGCCTCAAAACAGGACACGATCCCAAATAATGGGGTATGCCTGTTGCTTGCTTTCCACTTTGGAATCCACATGGAGATATATAACAATACTAGTATTTATGTACTATGTATTTAAATATACATAGGTCAGAAAAACAAGAAGCAATTTTCCTGTGATAAATGGAGCACTTTCAGAGCTGTGGAACTCCCATCGCTTACCTTACCTTTTTCCGTACTCAGGTGGGACAAACAAGAAGGAGATTTTACTAGGTACCCTATTGCACTGATTTGAAAAACAAACAAACAAACCCCAACAACAGAACACCACCACCACCCCCCTTAGATGATTTCACAGATAAATCTCTTTAAATTATGAAAAGAGATCAAAGAGGTCATCTTAAGATTTTTTTGGTAAGCTCTCAGAAATGGAAGTGAAAGCTGATGATGATTTGTGTTGGTTTCATTAGTTTGGTTTTGTTTCTGGCCATTTTTTTTAATGCAAATGAATAGAATTTTCTCTTAAACACAAAACCACGTTTCAGGAAATTGGGTGTTTTCTGGCAGGTTCTCCCGGCCCGCAGAACTGGACCCTTTCATTCATTGGAAACGTTTTCAGTTGCCATATTTCATCCAGCCCTGCTCACTGGTTTTTCCATCGTGCATGGACAGGAGAGTGCTCCTGTGCAAGCAAGAGACTTCAGCAACTTTGGAGAGGCCTTACGTCATGACGAGTTTCTTTTGCTGTAACAAGAGCTGCAAGTGTTAAGGAAAGATCATCAGAGAGATTTTTTTTAAAATGGCCACTTCATTACAGCCTCCATTCTTTGAATGACACCTGGTAACACATTGTGCTTTTGCAATTTTGCTGTCAAAATGGATGGTGGTTTGTGGATAGTATATCTCATGGAAATAGATTGCATAGCTCACTGTAGAAGCCGTTAGTCAACAAAATGCACTCTGGCACTTGGTGTAGAGACTGTAATTATTTGACTGGTGGCCAGCCTAGGTAGCACTCGGGAGCCATAAATAGTATTTAGAGGTTGCTGTAAAAGCTTTTTAATTTGTTACACCAGAGTTCATTTACATTGTACACCATATGTCATGGCAAAAGCACCCTCTCTTTGTAGAACATTATGCGCAACACAATATGTTATAAACACTACTTTTTAATGGCCTGCAGAGTAGTTGTAGATAGCTCATCCAGGAGGCTGTTTAAAGATGGATCTGCTACATGGCTGGAAATCCGAGGTCACTTCGTTTTAGCTAATGAAATGAGTCAAGATTCACTCGGCATTTCAGATGAGAACATGGCCCACCAGCAGTTTAATCTCAATAATGCTAAGTCATTCATTACAGACTAATGCAGGAGTTGTTACTGTGCTCAGAGAACACATCCTCTGGAAGCAGAGCAGAAAGACCTCGGTTTTGAAGGGAGGAAGTCTCTGGATGAACCTGAACCCGCTGCTGTGCAGCCGATGTGAAACAAGACAAATGCAGCTCCAGCGGTGTATTGAGAAGAGGTTACCAGCATGTATAAGGTAATTAGCTGTTGTTCGAGGCTACATGAATGTACTTTATAATTCTGCCACTTACGTTCAAGAAGCTGAAATGGGGAGAAGGGCAAAGAGAGACTACCAAGGAACGGCGTGTGGGTTTTCAGGAGAAGATGAAAAGAGCTTAGCTGGCTTAGCCTGCAAATTGAAAGCTGAGAGGAGATAGGATTATTCTAAATAAATGCATCAGAGAGGATTAAGCATGAGGGAGGAAGAACTATATAAACTGAAGGACAATGACGGCAGGAAAAAAAAAAGTTAGGCACTGTACATTAGCAAACAGTCTGACAGTTGAATGATTACTAACCATTAGAGGAATAATTTCCACCCACCCCCAGCCCCAAGAAGCTGATTATGTGAACAAGGTGGTAAATTTAGAGTGTGCACTAACCTGATGAAATACAGGTGGCCCAGTGACAGCCAACACCTAAAACAACAGGAAATCTGAAACAGCCCTTTCCTCTATAGTCAAAACACAGATGATTTTTTTCTTCTCTTGCAAAGGAAATTCGAGTTCACCAAGAAACTCTGGACTACTTAGAGTCTATTTCACCTGTCTGTATCGTCTCAAGCCAACTGATGAAAGAAAGAGTTACAGACTTCATTCTGGAAATCTGATCTCAATTGGTTTTCTTTTTTAGGATCTCACATTGGTTTTGTGCCCCCCCCCTTTTTTTTTTTTCTTTTTTCCTTTCTGCCCAGTTATTTCTAAGCTTTTACTGGCAGAAACAATATTTTTTTTTTATGTATTGGTGCAAGGCCCAGGCTTGGTTGGGGGTTACCATAGTGCTAGTAAGTGCCCTTCTTTGCTGTCAATACGTTTCTGTGTATTTGTATTTGTCTCCATCTTTGTTAAATGACTCTTTATTCTCCAGTCAACTTGATTTTCAGAAGACTGGTAACTTTCTGAAGCACTAAAGGTAGAAAGAAACATTATTCTTTTACAGTCAGTATTTCTTTCTCAGTGTAATTCTGCTGTGGCCTTTGTTACAGACAGAATTACCCTGGCTGGCCCTACCAAATAAGATATCAGAGGGCTAAAAAAGAAAACTATGTCCAGTTAACATTGAATCACATCCATCCATGAGCTTTTGTCATTTTGAGGTTCTTCCAAATGAATTGTAATCAGACTTATGAAGCTTGTAAACCCGCTACATGTCTCAGACAAACCTAAAATCTGTGCCTGAAATCAACCCACTATTTCAGGATGGATACCCTGGTCTCAATGTCTTTTGCTTTGTGTTCTAGCCTTCCTGTCACTATTCAACTTCAAGTTTGAGTGTTAGTTGCATTCTTCTCAGAATTGGTGAGAATATCATTCTCATTTGCCATCTGTGGCAGTATCTCCAGATGAATGGAACTGGATAATGTCACTGGAGAAGCTGTCTCACAGCCACCAGTCTTACACGGCTTCATGCTTGTATGTCTTGCCACCAAAACTCTTGCTAGCTCCTGAGGCACTGCTCCAGAAAAGAGAGGGGAAATGTGTGGACCTGAGACAGTGACAGTAAACACCCTAAAGGACCCATGTTTGCTACTCTACAGTCTCTTACATTCCAGCAGGTCGAGGGAGGTGATTCTCTCCCTCTACTCTGCTCTGGTGAGACCCCACCTGGAGTTCTGTGTCCAGCTCTGAAGCTCCCAACATAAGAAGGACATTGATCTGTTGTAGAAGGTCCAGACGAGGGCCACGAAGATGATCAGGGGGCTGGAGCACCTCTGCTATGAGGACAGGCTGAGAGAGCTGGGGTTGCTCAGCCTGGAGGAGAGAAGGCTCTGGAGAGACCTTATAGCGGCTTTCCAGTATCTGAAGGGGGCCTACAAGAAGGCTGGAGAGGGATTTTTTATAAGGGCATGTAGTGATAGGATGAGGGATAATGCTTTTAAACTGGAAGAGGGTAGATTTAGGTTAGATATCAAGAGGGTGGTGAGGAGACACTGGAACAGGTTGCCCAGAGAAGTTGTGGAGGCCCCATCCCTGGAAGTGTTCAAGGCCAGGCTGGATGGGGTTTTGAGCAACCTGCTCTAATGAAAGGTGTCCCTGCCCATTGCAGGTGGGTAAGGTCCCTTCCAACTCTTAACCATTCTATGATTCCCTAAATCTTTCCCTTAGAGGGACAGCCTGTCTGCCTTTCCAGAGCTGAGTGGGAGGCAGCAAAGTGAAGGCTGTTTCTGTCAACCTTAGTGTCTTCCTCTGACTAGAGGTGGCCCTGTATATGATCCACCCTCTATTGAAGAGTGCACATTACAGCCATTATAGTTTTGGGTTCGGATATTTATAAAAAAATCATTTACCGGCTGGTAGAACGAGGATTTGTACCATAATGCCTTGCAAGGACTGACTCTGCCTTAAAAGGTAGAAGTGGCTCTAATCATCCCTATACGTTCACCAACTTATGCTTGTAAAGCTTCCCTCCCTGTAGAAAAAGCTTTTGTTGAAATGCAAGGACTCCCTCCAGGGATGTGTGGATCTCTTCTTCCAAGGCAGGGAAGTAATTAACTGCCACGATCTCTCACCCGTGCTGTGCTTCTCACAACACTTCGAAGGAGCTTGTTAGATTCACATAACTTACCGTGCTCATCCCATGTTAAACTCACCAATTGCTAAATCCACCTTTTCAAGCTGGAGCCAGAGGAGTGAGTCAGTCATGTGGAGCAGGTGTGGCTTCCTGGTTTCATTAATTTAGATAATTGCAGCCCTTCTTCAACAGCATCAATCTCTTCTGTGTCTTATGCAGTAAGTCCCTGGTTTATAAATCCAATTGCTGGGGCTGCTTGACGATCAGTTTTAAAAATTCTTCTCTTTCCCTCATGCATGTTGACTTTGTCTGACTGCCTACTCAACCAATCAAGTCCAATTTCTGTTATAATGAGCTCTTGGAGACATGATGAAGTTTGAATGCCACGGGCTGGCAAGGAATTACAGTAGTTCCCAACTTTACTCTGTGATTATTTCCTTCTCTGAAGCCCTCGCTGCAGCGTTGCAAGTGGGATCAGGTCTAAAGAGATTTTGATTGTGTAAGGAGGGAACATGCAATCTGTAAAAGTAAATAAACAGTTACTGGGAGAATATGAGCGTTAGGCTGATTAGTGGTGGTGAAAAGAGACTTTTGTGGTCTGATTTGGAAAAAGAGGAATGGTACATCCAGGGATTTAATGTATCAGATTGTCAAGTAACTACCGCTGTTTTCATACAGGGCACAGGAACACCTTTGTACCTTGGTTTCTCTAACAACTCCAGCAATCCTCAAAGTTCACAGGCATGCAGACTTTTGATGGATTTTGTTTCTTTTTTCCCAAATACTGGTGAATTCCTGAAATACTATACTTAACCAAAGTATTCATATCTGTAAACTAGAATTCTAAGCTGGAAATCCTGTAGAGTCAACAGCTGAAATCTAGCTGTTGAAGTCAAAGGATTTGTGTATGCATAACCCAAATGCGTATTTGTTTGTGTATGTAACATCAAACAATTTAAAAGGAAAGTATGATTTTAAGTGAAAGTTCTTGAGTTTCTTGTGCCTTGGAACTCCAGATCACTATACAAACATGTCCATTCTAACAAGTTTATCATTTTTCACTGCCAGTGTTTAATTTGGGACTTTTTTCTCAGTCTTTTTGTATGGTTTGCAAATCTCCTTTGTGGTTTTTAGAGCATTTTCAGAGTTATGCCTACATTATCTGTGTGCTTGGAATCAGGCAAATCTGTTACATAAATAGAATTTCTGAGTTTATTTGGAGAAATATAAAAATAATATTAATAAAAAAGCCAATAGATGTATGGAACATTGTTTGTAGCTTAGCGAACTATCTCTTTCAGTCACGTTATTATTTTACCTTTTTTAGCATTATCGTGTAACACTATAGCAGTGACACAGCCATTCCAGAATTCAGCCTTTATCTCTGTTCTGTTTAAAGGTGAATCTTGCAGCCTCTCTGAAAACACACAGATGTAATCAGAGGAGCTTTAATCTGGTAAACCAAGTAACAGACCCAGGAATATTTTGATCAATATGATTAGCTGTTCCCGGAATAAATAAATGACAAGGATTTAACCGTCAGCTGTCTTTGCTAAGTGCCTAATTTCCAAGCTGGTGATTTTAGAGGTGAGCACAATGCTCAGAAATCTGCAGACCCGGTTACTACAAGAAGCACTCCTCCTCTATGTCCATGGGTCAAATTCTACATGCCTGGGAACTCGCTGCAGTGATCCCATCATGGCATAGTGGATCGTGCCTTACGAGGCCATAGGAAAACTTCCACTGGTTTCAGCAGCGTTGTTTACCACTGAGGTTTGATCCAGGCCGTGGTGAGTAGCGTGGCTCAGTGAACTGCGCTGTTATAGTGAGAAATAATGAATCCTCTCAGATGCTTGATCAGCTAATGTTCAACTTGGGGGTGATTTCACAAATGGAGGCCAAGGCCTTTTGCAGGCAATACGACAGGAAGTGAGATAATGTAATGTGGCAGATTCTGCATGGAAGAGAATTGGGGTCATTTGGTATGCCCATGTATAATGCAACCTTATGCCATAATTAAGATGCTGTGTGGAAGCTGTTGAGAAGGATTAGCTACTGATCCATACATTTTATGTTTCTGTTTATTTAAGATAAAGCCTCATGCTAGAGGGCTTTTTTTTTGTTTTTTTTTATATTAAGCCCCTTCAAAGCTTTAACTTCCTTTATTTTCTCTGTAATTTCTATTTTTTTTTAATGTCTTTATCTCTGTTTAGGTGAAAAGAAGGATTTCTGGAAGGTGGTCTGGCCTTAGAAGCTGACCTGTAAAGCAGGACGGAGATCTATAGAATTGAACTATAATTCCCATGATTCCTCACAGCACTATACCCAAGGGGAAGTATGCCACTCATTTTGAGGGAAAGAAAAAAAATCTCATTTTTCAAGTATATGAAGGTGATTGTGTATTTTCTTTTTAAATAGTGAAATTCCCCATAAAAACTGGGCACTCCCACTGAAATATTCTTTCTGGAAAAAACCACGATATTCTATTAGTAGACAGCTATGGCTGAAAAATGTCAGAGATGTGAAATAGTTCTGTAGAAGGGAGTTGGGGACTGAAGAAGTTGGGAACTGAAGACCAGAGTGGACATGAGTTTATGGACCCCTGTTAGAAGTCAGCTTTGATAGAGGACAGAGGGGACAGGCAGAAACAGGTTACATTCAATTATTCAATCCATTTCTATCACTTGTTATTTCAAATCTTCAAGCTGGTGCATAGGAACAAAAGGTTGGGGCAACCATCTGTTTCGAAAGTGTGCCAGTGAAAATAAAACGATCAATTAGTATCAAAGGTAGTCTTCTCATCTGACACAGAAAGCAGAAAAAATGCAAAGGTATGAAGGTCTGTGAGCAGATCCCTTAAAGTTTAAGGTGTGTTTGAAACTTATCTGGGTTTTTCTAGCTAAAGAAAAATCATCCTGCTTCTCTCTCTTTGCTTTTCTGTGCTGTTTTCTTGCTCTCAGCAAATCTCTCAGTTGATTACTAAGTTAGATTGGTCAGCTTTATCAATTTTATACTTGCCTGGCCCTTTGCAATTCCCATGGTTCCTCAATGGAGCTGAAGGTCTTTGAAGACCATCTCTGCAAAGTTCAGAAGACAGTTATTTCAAGACATTTAGACTGTAGATGATCTTCCTCCCATTTTGGACAAAATGGAAGAAGAAAAAAAACCCCAGAAACTATGTGAAACAATTCTTCAGGGCTACATCAGATCACTGCCAAGTTCCCAGAAGATTAGAAAATTTCTACTTTCCTCTAGCGGGTAGGACCAGAGGCCCCTCTGCTCCATAGATGAAAACAAGACATAGTACCCCCTTGTTTGTGGATGATTTGCCTGTAAGGAAATTAAAGGTTTGCCAGTATTATGGTATATGTTTCCTTTCAGAGATTGCCTAGGTGTGGTGGGAAAATTCACCATCTGGGGAAGAGTCCTTCTTGTCACTCAGCTGAAGCAAGGCTTAGGAATACAAACACACCACAAGACTCTTCCACTGGGAAAACCACTCTCAGAACAAATGCTGTGACATATAATCTCAAGTGCCATATAGATTTCAGCAAGAACAAGCAATAGGCACAAAATGCAAGACTTTGGAATTAAAAAAGAAAAAAAAATTACGTCTATTGAATGTATTTGTAGCTCTCAATGTCTTCAGTTCAGAAAACAGAACATCAGTCTTGTTCATGAGGAGTAATTCGTATGAATTCATAATTATCTTGAATAAAATTAATTCTCTCAGTGCATAAGTGAAGTAAAACACTCAAAGGCAAAATGGAACGATCATAATAAAAACATTTGTAATAGACACACACACACACTGCACTCAGTAAAAAAATTTTGGGTCCTTTTGCAAGATGGTGGCACCTACCCTGAACACCCTGGTGCTGATAAGAGAAGGGAGCCTGGTCTTGTCTCCCATTTGCCTCTCATTCCACACTGCAGGGGCTCATCTAATCTGGAGTCTTGAGCTATAAAACCAGTAACTGGTTTTCCTGTGGATAAGAGTTCAAGATTCAGCTGTTTTCAATGAAAGCTTTTTCTCTTTCCTGGATCCTTCTTAAATTCACTTGGCATACAAATTTCTCTCAGTAGGCTCTTGGGTCTGCTTTCTCCAGGATGTGCAGGCTGAGAGCTTCTGGGATTTGAGGAAAGGCCAATTTTAAGAATAAGCAAGCAGGTACACTTCAGGTTTTGCATCTACTCTTCCCCCTGCCTCCAGTGTAATACCTATGTCCTGCCATGATGACTGTTTCCAAGCTCTGCTGTTATTAATAATGCTTTCCAACAGACTAACTCATTTCCCCACCCTGGTCATTATGGGCAGTCAGTGACTTTAACAGCTGAAAACCTAAGACAGTGCTGAATGAACTTGCTTTCTGCAATCAAAGCAAATTCAGAGGAGTAATTGTTGCATTAAGCCTTAACCAATGATTTTAATGACAAATTTACTCTTTTGTTGTTGTTGTTGTTATTACGCCCAATGACACCAATGAGAGAGATGTGCTGTTTTGAGCTATAACAGTTCATATCTTTTTTAACTCCTCACCTGGATCCCAGAGGATGCAGGAGAAGGTCTAGTAAATTCGTTGGGTTTTTTAACATTATTTCGTCTCACCTCTATCCAAGTCATGGAGTTGGCCCTGAAGACATAGGTAATTATATCAGACTCTGTATGAGCTTAGCAATTTGGGGATATGCAGTGTGTTGTGCATGCTATGAAAACGAATGCCTCCAGGTGTGGGTTACTGTACATTAAGATGTGCAAGGAGGTGAATTTATGAGTATGATCCAGCTGGGACGAATGGCCGTCAACAGGCAGAGCATGCCACAGCATCTTTCTCCAGAGACTGGAGATGCTGTGAATTCACAGCATTCTTTTAAGGTAGAAATAAAATTCTGTACTCATACTATTCTTGGCAAAAGCAAAAATTCAGGGTGGAGGGAGTAGTGGAGAGAATGCTTCAACAATAACTTTGTTTGAATGTCTAAGTACCCCCATTTTTAGATAATATTTTATGTACATCATAAAACATCTCAGCATATGAAAGCACACATTCAGACAACTGAAGGTAGACGGCTCCAGAAGGAAGGTCCTTAAAAATCAATATGGACCACTGGAAAGTTCAGGCCACTTGATTGCTTCTAGTCAAGCCAGTGGCTAAGTGGGAATGGAAATGGAGATTCCCAGTCTTCAGTGACAGTAAAATGACACTAAGTGGCAGTTTATCTGGCAAGATGGTTTTACAGCCAGAACAGAGGAAACTTTTGCAGAGGACTTTGTATTTTTGAGAATCAGTGTGATGCACTGAGGTGGCTATTGTCTGAGCTCTTCAAGATTGTTCCTAACATTTAAAACTACTATATATTTTTTTTTTTTTAAACTGTATTACAACTATGAGGTTAAGCCTGCGTTTCAGGCAGTCTCCTCTTAGCCTGCTGCTTGACAAGCAAATCTACTTGTTTTTCTTCTGGGAGATGCCCTTCCCCTCAGCTGGCCAAACAAGCTGTCTGTCCCCAGCCAGGACAGTGACTGTCCTGAGAGTCTGACTGTCTACTGTTGGGTGTATTTGATCTTGGTTTAGGGATTTCTCCTTTGACAGCAATAAGGTGCATGCAATTTGCCATCTCCAAATCGTTTTTAGTACCAGGCAATTTAAGGTAAAAATAAAGAAGGCGTTCATTTCATCTTAATGCAATGACTATTTAAAGAGTTACTATATTTAGTAGCACAAAAAAAGAGAAGAATGTTTTATAAGTACCTAAACAGTAGCTTAGCTCCAAGACGCTCACTGTCTGGTTCATCCATTTAAAAAGTTAACAAGATATTCATATCACTGTCTGTTTTCCTCTACATGGTCTCCAAAGAACAGGCTCTTGATATGGCGACAAACCTATTTTTCATTTGTATCTGTTTTGTTTTTCTCTAGGATTCCATTCAAATCAAATTTCTCCTTCTCTGCTTAGGGAGATACATAACAGGGTCTATGAATTACTGGAATCAAAATACCAATTGTCATATTTCCCTAACAGATTAATGGTTTCCAGTTTGTAAATGTTACTGATGTCCCTTGTGCGTTGACAGATAGCAAACAAAAACTTTTACTGAATGCAAACATGAAGCCTAAGGACCGATTTTGTAGTTAAATGGACTATAAATTGGTAACTGATCCACAGTAAATGCAGTGCTGTATACTACGTTAGTGGGGCTTAGAGCTCCTGTAGCTGGGCAGGAGGTTTTCAGAAGAAAATACAGTAAGAAAATGTTGATTGATTAAACATATTAATGAATCTGGATGTGTTTTGACAACTTTTGTCAGGAAAGGTTTCTCTCAACTCCAGGAGATGAAGAGTATTTTGAAAAGGAATACAGCTCAGTAGAAATACACTAGTAATTTTTCTCACCAGCTTTGTAGCAGCATCAGCTTTTACTTCCCACTATGCCACTGTGCCACATATCTTACACTTTTGGTTATTCCGGACCAATTCTACTACAAATGTTCTTACTCTCTGAATAAATACATATTCAGTGGAGGAGAGAAAAAAACTGCAGGATTCCTGCAACCTTATGGCAGTGACTGGACATGCCCTCTATGTCTTCATATGAAAGACAAAAACAACAACAACAAAATCTCTTTGAAGGAGGAGGAACTGAGACACCCTAGCTTTAGTTATCTGGTGAAAATGCATTTTTCCTCTGCAGATAGAGAGGCACCTCCAGAAACCTGTTCAGAGCAGGAGCCCGAGTTTTTTGCTGAACTTCCTGGCCACTGGAGGTGCCTCTATCCCCGGGGACTAAAGGCAGCTTTGATTAACCTGCTCAGTTAAATTCCTAAAGTCAGATGGATTCAATCTTCTTTTTACACAGCACCTACTGTGGGAGAGTGCAAGGCTCAGATCTACAGAGAGAATTTGATATCTAACTTTCTTGTTTAAAGAGACAAGCCCATTGATATCAGTAGGAGCGGGGCAGATAGATATCTCTGGATCTTCAAATTTGCTGGGTAGTGCTAACATCAGAGGACCGACAATCTTCTGTCTCAGCTTTTTGTTAATCTATGAACTGTCTTTATCACATGAATGTAAATTCATTGTGGAAATATATGTTCCTCATTATTTCTTTTTCTCATTGAAATGCTAAAATATTAGGCTGCCTATTTTGTCTGACTTCCACAGTTACCTTTTATGTGCTGCCGTAGCTTGCTGACGCTCTTCCTTAGTAGCATTATGTTTGTCTGGACCTCCTCGTGGCTCTCCTCCTTGCCTAATAACAGGTTGGGAATCCACAAGCCACCAGGACCCTTCCTGCCTCGCAGACTCTTGTGCGTGGCTGTCTGCTGCCAATGCACCTGCAATTACCCATTGCTGAAGCACTGATGGAGAAAAGCTGTCTGGGGTTATTAGCTCAGACATTGCTTCCCCTCCTGTATTCATTTAAATGTAGGTGTTGCATTGAAGGCCCTGAAGCTGTGCTGGCAATCCTTGTTTTGTGAAATAATGCATTCGAATGCTTGTTGTTGCTGTTTTTCAGGAATGGTGGTAATGTCAGTTATTAGATTAGGTAATTAAGTTGCTGCCACCTCTCCAGAAATGCTGGATGCTTAAGAAGTGAGTTGTGCTACTCTTGTTATTTACAACAAGAAAGAAAAGTGCAGACACTCTGACTCTTACCCTTGTCAGCGATGAGCGCCTCAGTGAGGCAAGAGAAGGTCCTGTTTCCAAGATAATGGGTTTCCCTACCAAATACAGCTCTTGCTCACGGAAAGTAAGGACTGGATTTTCTAACACGAGGGAAGACTTGTGCTTTTAAAACGTTATTTTGATCTAGAGTGAATAGAGATTTTAGGAGAAAGTGTCCTGTGAAATCAAACTTTCACCCATAAAAGCTTGAAAATATTTTATTTAGATAAAATGGAGATACTAGATTTTTGTGTCAATTTTATGTGCACATGCACAAAAATATAAATGTGTATAATCATCTAAGCATTTTACAGAGAGGTTGTTTTATATAACATGAAAAAACATTTTGGAAATTGTAAAAATAAGTGGTATAACATTTTTTTAAATGATGCTCTAAAAATAATCAGGATTGCTTCTAAAATATTTTGCCAGAAGGAAAGCTGAACGTTTTTTATTATATAAGCAGTAATGGAAGTTTCCGTCTCGTTCTCTAACTTTTAGCAACTTCTATAAATAGGATGAATAACATGTCCAAGGTGAGACTAGAAACTTTCAGGTAATGCAGAAACTATGTTAAGATATCATGAATTTTAGTCTGTAACCGCTATAATCAGAAAGATTTTTCTTTCATCTCAGCACCTGCTAAGGCATTTGTCTGCCTGGCAGAAACTTTTCTAATATTTTGCCCTTCTGTTGTAGACTGGTCCAAACCAAAATTACGTAGACATACATGCAGGAGATGTGGGGCAGCCCAAATCCCAGGCTCAAACTTTGCAGCTGGGTTTGCAGTGCTTAGAAATAATAGACCTTGGGCTAAGCACCCAGAATGTTGGAAATATTGAGATTTCAGTGAAAGCTCATGCCTAATTCTTCTTTGATGTCAGCTTCACTCGGAATTCTGTCTCTTCTTTTGATCCTTTTGGTGCTCAGAGTTGAGAAACTGTGCAGAATCACCAATTTGGTTAAAGCTTCCTGCTAAGGTAGCTGTTAATTTTAACTAGTAGGCGCAGCCATAAATCACCAGGAAAAATACTACTTTAAAAAATCAGGCTGCATCAGCATCTATCATTCGTTCTGCTACATCACTGAATTAGCAGCCAGCTCCAACTCCCTTAGGCAGATTGATCATACTGTTAACAGGTTCCCATGATACCATCCCACAGCAACCAGTCTCTACTCATTACATCCTGCACGAAATATCACCAACTCTTCCCTTATCTTCATGCTAATCCCCAAACGTTTAGCACACCAAAATCTCTGGAACAATCTGCCCACAACAAAGACGGACACCACCAGCATCAGGGCTGCTTTTCAAGTGTCCAGACAATCAGCACTGGTTTGTTTCATGGCATGCAAATTGGCTTGGAAGAAGAGAGACAGTCTTTCCTCTGGGGCAATCAGCACTGCTAAAGACATCATGGGCTGACTGGTAGTGAATCTGAGACTGTCCTGTCCATTCCCATTCTCAAAACATTTCTATGAGATTGTAGCCTTGTCACATCTGGCCACTTAGGGAATATGCAATAATCTATACCATTTTCCTTGCAGATGACAGATGGGATTGGGGTAGGAAGGACTGATGAGTAGCATAAAGAGCTCTCCATGAATATCCTTACATCTTCTTGATGCTAGAGCTGAAGCTGGTACAGCTTGAAGCAGAGGGAAGGCTTTTTCTGAAATTACTAGGGAAGCGATATGCAGGGAGCAAGAGATTTTCACATTAAACAAACAAAACAATAATTTAATACATTTTCTAAACCTCACAAATAGGGAGGGTTGAACAGTCTCCTGAAAGAGTTTAAGGACACTAGAAAATGCTGAGATACCCTTGGGTTGCCATCAAGATAAACTGATATAGAAGGGAGGAGTTAATGGGTGGCATATTCATTTTCTTGATCAGCAAGGAGAGGTTCTCCAAAGCCATGGGTCCTAAATCTGTGTGGACTGACGCTGATGGGAAGCAAGTGAATAACTAAGAGCGATTACCCTGTGCAGCATCAAGGTATCAACGGATGCTTACATGGTATGAAAGTTCATTTTCATCAGCTGGCGCTGGGACTCTGTATGTGTCAGTGAAGAGTCCAGAACATCACTCCAGTGCTTGGAAAGCTCACACTATGGACACAGGAGCTTAGTACCCTCTATTTTGACGTGCAAACACTGCTTACTGCCTGCACCATCAAAATGATGGACTGTTAAGGTGGCAAAACATGGAAGTCTTTCTTCTCCCTTGTTGATTTTACTCTTCTCCATCTCCTGCTTCGCCATCTGGGATGCAGTCTCTTTCCAAGAACGGAGTCACACTGAATAACTGCCACTTTTGAAGCCCCAAGGACCTCTGCAGCCCTCTTGAGGTCGTGTGATGGAGATGGTAAAGGAGGCTATCAAATGGATTGCTTCTCTGTTCTTAATGAAAGTCAAAGTACAACACTTCATCCCACTGGGAGGTGGTAAGTCACTGCGGATTCAGTAAAACAAACATTCATGACCATGAGCTGAATGTCACCTGGAGTTCCCCAGGTTTGGTGGTGGTCTGCTTGGCTTTTGCAAGGAAGGATGAAAAGCATGAACTCTGCTCATCCAGAGACAGAAAAAAATGATTTTTTCATAGATCTGGGAGCAATTTTTGATTTATTTTCACACTGAATTCATCTGGGTTCTGCAGAAGCAACTTCTCCTCGCCTCTCACCCAAAGGCTGTTTTAGCTGAGCCTCACAGCCGTGCCTTCAGCAAATATAGTTCAAGTTCAAAATGTATTTGCTCCTCTGTAGTCTGCTGGAATAGCAGGACTCGAACTCAGAAAGCTACCTGCAGCTTTAGAGAAACTTTAATGCTGAATGAAATGGGTTTTAAATAGGAGTAAGGTGGTGCTGCTGGAATATTTTCTATTGTACATCTACTATGGGGTTGACATCTGCGTGACTAAGTGATTAAGTGCCTGGACATGCTATATTGAAGTTATATCAAAGCAGATCTCAAACTGAAGAAATTCTTTTCATGTCTGTGTTTTTTCCTAGCAGATGAATGTTGGTACCAAGACAAAAAATACTATAAAGATTGGAGGGAAGGTTGACGTGTAAGGAAGAGGGTGTGTCTTCTATTTGCATCCTGCAGATGTCTTGTCAATTAATGTTGCTGCAGTTAAATCCACAGCAAATGGGCCTTGAGTCTCAGCTAATGCAACAGTTCTTGAAGTTTTAGCAGTTCAGTTTTATCTGAGGAAATACAGGCTCAAACCATGTGAATCATCTCTGAGTTTTTAAAAAGAAGCTTTATTTAAAAAAATGAAAGGTAAATGACTTCAGATGGCAAACTGCACCAGGAGAGCTAAATAAGGAAAAAATATTGTTACAGTGACAGTAATATTAGCTGCCACAAACAAAATCAGTCAATAAAAGCACTTTAGAAAGTTAAAAAGCCAAATGAATGAATAAGCCTCTCCCTAAATTCAATATTCTCTTGTTTAAAATATTAGCACTCGGACTAAAATCACCTCCTGAGTACAGTATTTTTTTCTGTTTTATCAGCAGTCTCTCTTTTCCACCTAGTAAATTCATTTATTTTTTCAAAACTGCAGTGTGTTGCCAGCACTTTCCAATACACGTATATAAGATAATGCACTCTTCATCCACCCTAAATCTCTCATTCCACAGGTTATTGATTTAGCCATATTGCTGTAAAGACAAACAGCCAAATTCTCTGCCTTTCTCTGACTCAAGTGACCAAAGCTTCCCTTGCTTGAGGAAATCTGTCTCTGATAATGAGGGCATTGGAGACTATGTTTGCACGTGGCCAAGCATGGAGCCTGTGTTGAGTCACTTGCCCACCATCCCAGTGGCTCACAATTAAGGTTATGCTCTGAAGCAGGCTCAGTCTGAGCTGCAGAGGCTCTCTGAAGGGGCAAGAGCCAATCTTTGTCTGTAGACCCAAGAAGTTCATCACTAAGAAGAAGTAGAGGCAGGGAAGAGCTCTTTGTCAGCAAATCTATCCCAACTTGCCTTTTTCTTGAACAGTGTGTCAACTAATAGTCAGCAACATGGATAATGGAGACTGAAATGCTTTCATTTGCTTTTGGGACCTGTGTTTCTGTTAGGAACATGGAAATTCCTACCAGTTCTGTGAAGAGTTAACACTGTCAGCACGAAGATTTTCTATCATAACAAAGTGGAGTGGTGTGTGTGACCCCTCGTGTTGCCAATGACTCTGTCCAAGACTGTGAGCCAGCCAGCCCATATCCTTTTTTGAGTAAAGTCTCATAAGTTTCATTACCCTTAACTCCTGATCAGCAGGAGGTTGTGAGGTCTGTGTTTTCATGCACTTTTGAATGTACTTGGATCAACAAGGCTTACTCTGCGCTTTCTGTCTGCAAGAGGCACTTGAATTTTGAGCTAGATTTGACGTAGTTGGATGGGAAATTTTGACCCTGCCTTCCAGGTAAGAAGCCAGGGCAGTGACTCAGGCTTCCTCCACCTCCAAGGAGGGTTTCTGTGGCTCAGTGTGGCTCAGTGAAAGAAAATTCAAAGAGGACTTCCAGGATCTCAGTAACAGATACTGTGGTTGCTTCTGTAGGGCATCTTCCTTTTGTGAGCACACAAACTGCCTGTGTCGTCCAGCCAACCTCTGATGCTACGTACAGACTTCCATGATAAATCTCTGAGTTACAAAATCTCTGACAAGTCACCTAAGATTGTCACAAATGAGCAGGAAGAAGAGCAGAGCAGTCCCCAGTTGGCAGCTGTGGCTGCGGTTTGCCTTTTCCAGAGGCAGACATATGACCCAAATGTTTAAGAACTACCTGCAAAATCTTCTGGGGGCAGAAGGGAAAAGAGGGAAGATAAGAGGCTGTGGCATGTTGCTTTTCCTTCTTGACACAACCTGTTTCATAAATCTTACAAGACAAAACTCAAAGGAAGCTACATACAACAGGTTGACTTTTGACTGAGTTGAAGGAGCCGGAGCTGGTCCTCTGGCACATACCAAATGCCTTGATGCCCAGGTCCTTCACAGCCAAGCAGGTGGGCTACTTTCCCTTTATTTATCAGTAATAATAATCAGTAATCAGTCTCCACTCCTGGATCGAGTGTCACATCAGCCCATTCCTGCAGCAATCCAGCAAACAAAGGAGAAGTCTTTGCAGTTCATTTCCAACTACCAGACAGTACCAAATTTGATGGTTTTTTGTTTATTTTCCCTGACAAGGACATCTGTTTACTAGAACTCATCTCCAGCTTTAGTGAACATCAAAAGGGTTATCTGTGAGACTGCAGCTGGGTTTAGATGATACAAAGCCCTTCAACTGACTATTTAAATCTCTCTTTCTCTTCTGCATCCCCAGTCTCCAAATAGTGATGGGTTAATTTTAAATGCATCTCGAGCTTTTGGAAGTTAATTTCATGTGACTGTCCTAACTTGTGTTTCAGGATCACCTTTAGGGTTAACTGTAGCATTTGTTGTTTAAAAATAAAACAAGCAATATAACATCTTCCTAAAATACATATATGTATCCTTTTTCTTCAATTAAAGTAGGTATCTGGAGAGATGGGGGGAATGGAGAGCTTTCTTCTTTGCTGTTCCTCTCCTCCTTACATCAGCCAACATACACTTAATCTCAGGAAGATCTGATTTAGGAGTACTGTGCTTTCATGTTGTTGCCTATATGACTGTTTATTTAGTAGTGAGTTGATTGATTAGGAAATAAGTGCTTTTCAAGTTGACAGTATAAATAATGAAACTTTATTAGTGATATATGTGACACATTTAACAATGCTAATTTTCTATACTGCTCTGTATAATTCTCTTGCCTTTTTCACTAGGCTGTAAACAATAGGTTTGAGGGAAATCGCTAATTTGTTGGCTTTTTAAAAGGCAGTGGAAAGGAGTCCAGAATTTAGAAATATTTCCAGAGTGCCACCTAGTGGGAAAAGAAGTGAAGCCACAAGAAAATTGAACTCGAATACAGCTTTGGAGAGTATGTCTTAATACACGGAACTGTCTCTTCATTTTCCTCTATGGCTAAACACAGGCTGCTACTAATGGCTTTTATGCAGTTTACTGATAATTGCAAAACTTTATTTATTCCTTTTGTATTTTTATTCAAAATACATGTATGGTAGAAATAATGACAATAAATGCCTTCTCTGCTTTTAGCTTTTTGAAAAAAAAAAAAAAAAAAATTCTGGCCTGAGCCCAGACTTAAGATTTGATTTAATAATCTTGTGTTCTCATACTTCAGAAGCTTTGTCATTAAATCTTGATTCCATTTTCACTCTTTTAATTAAAATATAGACCTTTATATTTATAATGGTGATATATATAAATTTAAGACCACTGTTATGAAAAAAGGCTTTGAAACAAGAGCTTCAAAAAATCGTGTTGATGCCTTATTGTTTCCAGCTGTGGTTTTATCACAGGTGGTGCTTGGTGCTCCTTAGCAATGCCACAGCTCCTGTGGTCCTGTGTTTACAGCAGACACATTGCTACCCTTAAAGCAGGTTTCTGCTACCACTTAACATCTCATTACACAGGCAGTCCTGAGGGTGTCAAAAACACCCCAATTCTGCTGTCTCTGCAGATGCCAATTTTGCAAGTGTGGCCCCAGGTTTGATGGGAGAAATACCAGGAGCTCATCAAATTCGTCTTGCCTTAAGGTGCCTGAGAGGCGAGCAGGGCTTGGCTCGGGCAGGCTGGCATGGCTGGAGGGCAGGGGAAGAGGGCAGACCAGCCTGTGCATACAAATATTCTTTCATCTGTCTACCTGTTCACTGTGGGTAGATCAAGCGTAGCACTTCATAACCTAGAGCACCTTTTGTTGTTGTTTTTGTGAGATCCCAGGCTTTTACAAGTAAGCCTTACAAATTTGGCAGCATGAATAAACCTGGGGCTGCAATCTCCACTGCCTTTGACACTGAGGGTATGGAGCAGGGCCATCGCTGAAGGTGCCTTTTTGAGGAAGGATCGCGTCTGGACAGGTGTGTGTATCTCTTCTATTATTCCTGCTTCCTGGGAGGGGATTTGGGGATCTTAAAATAACAATTTCTGCTCCTACAGTTTACTTTAGGAGCAATTCCTGACATAGGGTGTTGATGCTATGTTGAAAGTGTCCTGTAGCTTCATTAATTTGGTAAAGATTTACAGCAGTACAAATTCTGAGAAGTGCATTTTGCATCAGATAATTCTGTGGTAGATGTTTTTGTCTTTCTAGTCAAGAGCAGGAAAATCAAGTCTGCATGACTTTCATTTCTACCTGCTTCTTAATTAATGTTCCTCAAATTTCTTTTCTACCTGTGGCATAGTGCAGGGAATAATTTATGTCAAAAAAGAGCTGTAGTTACATTCACAATGACTGGCTTTGGGATTTAGAAATGTTTTCAGTAAGCATGTCATCTGGGTGGATTGTGTGTCTTTGAGAGAGAGAGAGAGAGATTTTTTTTACCTATGGTAAAAGTAGTACTTACATTATGGAGGCTAAATGTAGTATATTCTTATGTCCATTTGGTATACAGCACTGGTAAGTTTATTGATCTCAAGATGAGCTAACAACAGGATAATGGCAAGAAAACTCTGAGAAAAACAATGTGAGACTGAGGCTGGAAGATTTTTTTATTTTATTTCTTCTAAATTTTGCATAAGCTGTGAAGCAGATTCTTCAAACAACATCAGCGAGCGATTAGCTGGGAAAAGGAGTAGGGATGACGTGGTGTGCGAAATAATGCTTCCTGCCCACTTTAATCCAAGCTCTGCTTTTACCTTTCTTGGGTAAAACAAACTGCAAAATTACGTAGAGATCACCCTTGCAGCCTGCATGTTTGCAAAGCCAGAAGAGAACAATGTGTCAAAGAAAACGTTTAACGGCAGCATGGAGAGTCCTCTTTCCAAATGTGCTTCTAATCTCTTGTTGGCAACAGAGGGAGAGAAACAGGGATGGAAAGGGAAGGAGCAGAGAGGAGGTACTTCTGTTACTAGGGAAGGCTGTGTTTTCCAATGAGGTCAAAAAAGTATTTTGAGTGTTGTCTGCACTAGGGTATGTTGTCAGCTTTACTGGTAGGTATTTCCCTATACCTAAGGGCTCTTAAATTCTTCTGAGAAGAACATATTAATCATCTGTTTGGAGGTATAGTGTAGGAGACATTTCCCTGTAGCAGTATTCTTTTCTGAAAGAGGAGCTCTAGCATAATTACTCTTTATTTTCATAGTTCTCGGTACTTGTAGACTGGGTTTCAGATGTATGTGTGACTGAAATCTGGAAGGAAAGAAAGGGATTGGAATGGCAGCCATGAATGGTGCAGACCTGTAACCATGAGATACAACCGCGGGAGTTCAAATAAGCAAATAAGGATCATGATCTTCTGAGAGTCACAGGTTGGATCCTGCTTCCATGACTGATGTGCCTGCATGCAAATGACTGCAGGCAGGCACCGTGAATAATTTCCATGTCTTCAAGAGCTGTGCTTGTGACGGCAATAATAGGTAAAGTTGTGCTTTTCCTGCATTTCTTTTTCCATTTCACTTCTGCTTTCCCCGCTGAGATTGATGCACTCTGCTGCAGATTCAAACAGATGCACTAGATCCTTTTAGGTTGAGTTTTGAAACCAGCTTGTTAGAGAAATGTTTTCAGTTTTCACTCTTATTGCCAAATCGCTCCTACTTGGATCTTGCCAGTTTCCTGAAGGAGTTGTGAAGGTCTTGTAGAAGCAGGAACTCAAACTTTGTGCCCCTGGAAAAAAGGAGAAATTTGTAGTTTTAGCTTAGTGACAAACAGTTCCTCGAATTCTGGAAGATCCTCTGGTGTTTGACTCAAAGTGTTTGATGTTTTTTCTACAGAAAGAAAACATCCTAAATCATGTCTGAAGATGTCTCCAGTTGATTAGTTGTGGGTATTTTTACTCCCTCTGAGACTAGTTTTATTTCACTCATGGGAACCATTTATACAAGCAGAAGAAAACGCATGCTCTTGAATTATTTTTGTTTAGCTAATACCTCTAAAATACTTCTGTAACAGTTTAAAATATGTGGCCTGCACAAAATACATGTGCAAGTACAGTGTGATAAAAAGGTTTATGTATCACTTTTGCATCTTAAACTAACCGAGCAGGACAGAAGACACTTTTTATTGCATTGGATATTCTTACCTTCCCCCTTCACCTCATCAGGCACTGTTGCTGTAGATGAGGGCTACCTCACTAACTGTCAAGCCTGGGAGTCCACTTGCATCTCTCAACATATTGCTTCTAATCTGATGCTTTCTAACATTGTATTTTCACCACCCTTTACCAGGTTTTTTTCTTTTTCATACTTAGATGGTCACTGTTTTATTTAAGAATCTGTTACTGGTTGCAGTTCTTCATAGCTGTCGTTAAAGAATGATGACTTCAGGCCAAAGCACTGTGAAGTTAATCAAAGTCTTTGCATGGATTTTCATACTTTTCAGTGTCTGTGCTATGTATTCATTTCAATGGACATTGGATCAATCCCCTCGGAACACTCTCTAAGATTAGCAAAAAGTGGAAATGAAGTACCATGGAAACAGAAGGCTCAAACAGAAGCCATAGACGAGAATCTTCTCATCGCAGATTAATTTACTTAGTTGACTTTTATACAAACACAAATATAAGAAGAGGCACGTTAATCTAGGTGTTAATGTAAGGGTTGTATCTTTTTAATTACTCTAGAGTGTGTAAGAAAATTAGTCTGGTAAATATTTCATTAGAAACTGTAATAAAATATTGATTCTGGTTTCTCCATTAATCTATATTACTTTGATTCCGTACTTTTTTCACTGTTAATAATTTAGCAAAATCTTGTAGTGGGCACTTCCCTCTCTAACTACCCCAGGATAGGGGAAAAAAAAATGAAAATCACTGGGGAAACATGATTTTTTTGTTCCCCCAGTGCCATTGCTTCTAATCCAGTTAATTACACATCATGTCATAACCTCTGGTTTTATTTTGTTTTTTTAGATATTAATATAAACTAAACAGTTAATCTTTTCTTGAAGAAAGCCTTCCCCCATATTTTTTAACCTCCAAAATCACTGTCCATAACATAAGCTAATTAGCACACAGTGATACTTCTGAATGGATGCTATGCAAAAGAATCCAAATCCTTTTTCATGGGGAAGGGCAAAGCATCCATATTTCAGAGAGAGACTAGCCTATTTTGGTGAAGCTGGAAGCTTGGAAGAAAATCCAAAGCATGAGCTAGAGACAAAGTAGGATATGGAAGAAGTTAGGATATCAAAAGTCTTGTTCCTTTGCGTGTTACCTTGTAAACGTAGTTATGCAGTAAGGTTAACAATTGGGATATCTATTCTCATACAAATCTTTCCAATAATAAATAGATTATTTTTTTTTCTTTAAAGCAGCTGAAGTCAAAGCAGTGCTTTGTCTAAATATGCTGATCATTTATCACTATTTGTAATTACAAAGTATGAGTTTAATCTCGTAATATTTTCGGTAGTACATGAGCACAAAATCTGCTGATGGCTTCCAATTTCTTTTCTTCTAGAAAGTCAGAGTACAGGCTGATTCTACCAGTTCCTCAATGGCAACTGTGTAATTGTGTGTTAATAAATATGTAACAGTTAAATGCTGAGTAAACACTTGGAAAATGTATATTCAGCTTGATCTTCTAAAATCTGGTGTAAAGGGCCAGTGGTAGTTCCTTTGCAGTCAATTTCCTTGGAATTATTGGGCTTGTTCTTTAATTCCTCTTAGTGATGAAGAAACCTGCTGCATCTAAAGTATTTACACGTGGAAGCATCATAAATATGGAAACAAAGACATTAACTCTACCAAAGTTTAACTGGCAGACTTTTGGCACAGTGTTTATGGCACAGTCTTGGTCATCAAACCGCTGAAAGTAGTAGTTAATGCCCAATGTAGCAGCTAATTTCTGCCATGTGGTATTTGTCTGAGAAATTAGCCTGGGATTGAGCCAGCTGATATCTCACAGTTTCACTAACTTTGCAGCTCTATTAGCTTGGAGTCAGGAGTTCAGACACAGCCTTGACAAGCATACGATTCTGTGCTGCACTGCCTGTCCTGGGAAGCTGTTCGTTTTTTCTGTATTTAACAGATGAAAATGTCTCCAGAGTTCATCAAACACATACTCAAGATATCACAAGCTGCAGCTGGCAGCTGTGAGCTCTGTAGTTCAAGGTGAATGGGACAGTAATTAGTAAGTATATAGGGTTATCAGCACATGCAACACCCACTTTTCTGAGCAGGAGGAAAATGAATTAATAGCCAAGAGAAGGAGGGCCCTTCTCCAGTTGCCTCCAGCTCTGCTGCAGCTCTCGTTCCTCCATCTACCCACTGGCTTCCAGGACAAGTGCTGGAGAAAGCTGCTGCAGAGGCAGCTGTGAGCACCAGGGGAGCCTTTCAGGGTTGGTTGGCATGGGGGAGAGCCAGGTCACCCCTGGAGGAGGTCAGACTCAGGCTCCAGATTGCTTTTTCCGCTTCCAACCACTTTAGACACTGAAAGCCTGGTAATGCAGCAGGCTCCAAAACCACTCAGCAGCCTTGGGTTATGGGAACTATCCTAATGCCGGCAAAAACTAGCAGAGAGCAACAGGTGGCTGACAAACAACCTCTCTTCTGGTGTCAAGACAAACTGAGGGTAGAAGAGAAGATAGGACTGAAAATTGCTGGAACACTGAGTTGAATAATAACCAGGGAATGATCCTTCTTAAAGTGGGAAAGAGCAAGATTAATGTGCATTTTACCAAGAGAGAACACTTTTGCAATTGCTATTAAGTATCTAGAAGTCCCTAATTCAAAATACAGATAATATACTGTAAATCTTTTCACTGACTGCCATATTTTCAGTAACTCGGCTGTAAATTTAATAGCTGCAGGAAAAATTCAGTTCAATATATGTAAAATCACACCCTTCTCAAATCTTTTCCTCTTCCCAACAGCCATTCTTTCAGGACTCAGAAACACGTTTCTTAGGGTAGGAATCCCATCTGTATAATTTTGAATTATCCAAGCTAAGCCTGGGGGATAAAATTAAAAGCCAAGTTTGATGAGGTTGGTTCTTAACTTCCCTGTCATTTGGCTATCAGGGACATTGATTCCTTAGATGGCTTTAAGTCTGACAGCCCATATTCCTAGTAAATCCAGAATTAGTAACTCTGAGTTCACAGAGATCTCAAACTAATTTTTGTAAGAGATTTTTGAAAATGTAGGTTGCACAAACTCACCTGTGGTTCAATAGCTTTTCTGTCTTCTCCTGTAACTGGGCTTTTCATTCTTACCCAGCTGATTCTCTGCTGCATCCCTACTACTACTACAATATAGTCTCCTTAGTTTGCAGTCAGGCATTTGCAATGAATGGGAGGGAAGGTGAAAGCTTCATGCATTACAGAAGTAGCATAAGAAGGAATAAGTTACTCAAATGTCAAAGCAGTAGTAGGTCTAACCAAAAGGATGGTATGATTGTCTGGGAACATTCAGGGAAATATACGGAAAATCACAAGCTGAGGTTCTGTGGGCATGGAGAAAAGTGAAGCTGCCTTACAGTGGGGGGGAAAAAAGACAGTAATGAGTAAAGAGTACAGCTATAATATTGCTTCAGGAATTATTTCAGGTTGTACTGTTAATAAAAGAGACAGGTCTGCTCTCTTAGACTTCTTTCATAAGCCAGGAGTATAAGAACTGCTTCTCACAGGATTGTTCTCAGACGTGAGACCAAAAAGTCTTACTGGTATCAGCTGAGATTCACGCGTGTAAACTTAAATCTTCAGACCTTGGAGAAGGACTGTCCTGATGTGAATTGCACTGCGTCCTACTCATATTAAGGTTGACCTCTGGAAAGGACCACACTTACGTTCTTGTGGTGCTGTAGCGCATATACACACCCAAATAGTGGAGCAGCTGACACCAGGTAGTCTGCCATGAAGTGATGAAAGGGAAAAGAGAGGTCAAGAAGGGTTTCACGTCATTACAATAAGCCCATAATAGGACACATAGTTCTGGATCGCAAGGGTCCTATTCAGCTGTGCCTGCGAGCAGTGCAAGGTAGCGTGCAGAGATGGGTGGTACTGGGCCCTCCACCCCTCTCTGAGGTCTCAAAGTGTCCAAGTCTGCTGATGCAGATGGGAATAAATTGACAGACATGCCATAAAAGCTTTACCTGTGGATCTTGCATCTCGCTTTTGGTCACAGCCAAAAGTACCAGAAGATCTGTTGCTCTCATGGCCCAATCTTAGCCTTTCTCACCTTCCTGCATCACTGAGGATTCTTACTTTTGTTGACTGTCTGAAAAATAAAATTTATACAGTCACGGGCAGGAGCAGAACTAAACACATACAGGGGCTTTTATACTGCTGGCATCCCAGAAGCATGGGTGGACTCCGGATAGAGCCATGCCATTCTCTGTGGGATGGATGTGGCTTTGAGCTTGAGGTGAAGACGACTTTTAATCCAGTTGATGCAGTTCCAGCTTTGTCCTACTGAGGTTTAATTAGCTTCATAGAAATGCAAACAGTGAAACTGCAAGCCTGAGATGGTTGCTTGATAAACCTTTGGGATGCTGGGATTCGATAACTGGAATGACCCAGCGACATTACAGCAATTTTCTTTGTTAGAAAAACACAGCCATAGTATTCTCAACTTATAACACTGAGTTGCTTTTTAGAATGTCTCTCTAGTTAATACCAAAGTGCAAAGTGGTGTTAACCATGATAATAAGATAGCAAATACTGATGGAAATTTGATTGCAAATGAGCGATTTGTGTAGCAAATAAGAATTAGATACCCTAATGTGTTAACCAAATAAGAATCAGGGAACACTTGGGAAATTAATGTGTAAAGTAGACAAAATAAAGCATTCAAAGCATGTTGGTTCCTGGAAGTTTCTTTTGCTTTCCCAATTGTCAAGTCATAGGATGAAGGTTATAAGTAAGGGAATAAGAAGTCTGCTTCTTTTGCATAAACTTTGTTCACAGGAAACTGTTTTTAATTTTAGAAATAAACTGTGTCTGAATTTCTGGAGTAAGCCTGTGGTTCTTGTAACCTTGTATGTTCAGGCATTAGCTAACATTGACCCCACAGCTGTAGTTGCTTCCACAATGTTTCCAGGTACATTATCCAATGTAGTTTAAAACATGCTGTCCTGTCTAAACACCTGAGAAATTCTTTGCAAAGGCAGATGTTCTTGGTTAGAGATTTCATTACCTGAATATTTGCTTTGATAACCATCCTTTTTACTAACTTTGTCCTGTTTATGCTGTGGCTATTTTGATCCTTTTCTCATACTGTTATTTGTATCTTCAAATAACAGAATCTTGTCATCTTGGTAGCTAAGCAAAACCAACGTCCTACTGCTCTAAGCACTGAATAAATGCTTGGAATGAGACCCTGACGTCCCCGAACAGGCTGCAATTTAGAGGGACCAGGCAGAAAGAAAATTCTACCTTTGTCATGTTGAATACAGGATTAATTGCATGAATACAGAGATTAACTGCCTCACTGCATGTAGGAAACATCTGGCAAGATGGACACCACGTACCAACCTCCTGAGTCCCAGTCCAATGTTTAGTGTATTCTTCCATCACGCATCTTGTGCTGCCCTTTATCAGGGGTCTTTGTTCCCTAGGCAAAACCTGGCAGGAGTTTACTTGACAAAGAAGGCAAGTCATAAGTTTTAATTTGTAGTTTCCCATTCTTTTCTTCTTGTCCTTTACTTAACACTATATAAAAATTGTTTCAGAGCCTCTTAATGAATCCAATACATTATATAGCGCTGTAATTACTTTGATGTAAGTGTCTAAAAACATAGTCAATCTGTCTTTTACATGGTTTAAATGCAAGTGAAGCACTTATTTCTCCAGTAAATCTTCTGCTCCTCTAACAGAAACTGATTTTAAAACAGGGAGGGGAGGGAGGAAAAGAAAAGGTCATTGTTATTCTTACAAGCTGTCTGCAAAGTATTATTATAAAAATAATTGCATTTTCAGCTAATCAAAGATGTGTTTAGGAGTACTTGGGCTGCAGGAATTACACATGCAGAACTTAGATGGAGCTTTCAATAGCTGCGTGCCTGAATCTTTCAAAGAGGTCAGGGTATGCTATTCAGTACAACAGGTTCTTATTTTCTGAGCATGCTTAGACTGAGAGGAGATAACCCAGTCCTTTCCCTTCCACACCTCTCTCCTCTCACTGCTAGTACTCAGGGCATTGCGGGAAGTTAGGGATAGCTAAACAGTAAAATTAATTTAACCCCATGTGATGTCTGGCAGATGTTGATCAGTAGGTAGACAACCCAAATTTAATACTGAGTGACATTTCTTTTTTTTTTTTTTTAGTGTTCCAGGTTCTAAAATGGCACCCTCCCAAAACCACCGAAAATAATGTAGAGAGTCTTCACCCAGAGTGGTTCCCTTTCTCTCTTCCTGGGACCAAATAGATTATTTCAAAACAAGAGCAATCAGTTCATTGATTCTCAGCAGAAGTGTGACAGCAAAGTACCGTGGTGCTGGGCAAGGCAAAATTATAAGACCTACCCACCTCATTGCGTTTAGTGCCCTCAACACTTGCGCACTAACATTGGGACAGTCCAATAGACAGAAACTCTATGTTTTTTCCTGGACCTGTCTAGTCTTTAGGATCATGCTGCCACAGGATTTTGCGTGACAGTAGCTGTGCAGTTACTTGTTCATTAATATTACTCAGAGATACAAATGTAATATACGCTCATCAGAAGTTCACTTCCCTGTTGTTTGCTCTGACAGTTTAACACGAACAGCGATGATAATCCAGTCTTAGGCAGACGTTACAATGGAAATCCTCCAAATGAAACATAGAGATTAGTGACTCCTCAACAGATAACAGTACAGCCGTTTCCTCTGATCGGTAAAGAGACACTTTCTGTATAAGGCGGTATATACATTGAAGTGCAGTGTTGCCACTGGCTTCTCTCAAGAGTAAGGTTTGTTGTGGGTTCATTCAGTCTGAAATATAAGTTGTAAGTCTATTTTAACAATAGAAGTTGATTTTGCCTTTGTCATCATCATCTTTAAATTAGCTTCCTTAAGCAGCATTCCAAGATTTGTGTTTGGCATGTAGGAAGGGCTTGGAGGGGGTATTGTTCACTGTGCGCCTTGAGCTTTCCTGCTGTGCTGAGTAACACCCAGTGTTTCAAAGAGGCTGGAATATCTAATAATTGAATTGGAAAATCCCCTTGTGGTGTTAGGGTATGAAGCAGATTCTTCTTCAGAGACAATGTAATTTAGCAGAATTTGAACCTCTGCTGTCTGGGCTGTTACCTCCTTCTAGTACAATAGAGTAAGAGTCATATTTTGTCCTCCCCTTCATGTGAGGCAAAACATGAAAGCAGTGAAAAACAGGGTGAGCATTCCCTAATGATCTGCTTGCAGTATTGTGGGAACAGTAGAAATGCTCCTCCCAGTTTTGCATGAGCTATCTAGCCACTGGAATAATCCCAGCTGAGACTGGTGCATTATGGAGCCATGCTTTTCCATGAGCTGCAAAGGAATGATCAAACAAGGCTGAGGGGATGATCATTCCTTCTCTTCTTCATGGATAAGGCAAAAGTCACCTCTGGAATCAAAAAACTGAAGACTAAAGGCATGAGGAAGTGTTAAGATGAAAGACTGCCTCTGCAGCCTCTGAAGTGTCTCCAGAGAGCTACCTTGGCATGCTGAGTGTTGCTGGCACATCTGGAGGCATGTGAGCAGGAAAGGACACATGTAGGGTCTGCTCTGGTGAATGTGCAGCCCCGTGAGCACATGCCCTGGCTGCGCCACTGCCTAGTCCTGCTCCAGTCTGTATGGCTGTTCAGTGGATCTGTGTGGATGTGTTGATCCACTGGAACGTGAAGCCATGTAGCCCAGGAAGGGCAACAGAAACAAGGAGAAATTTGGGTGGTCTTGGGGGACATCAGTTGTGGGCCTCTTCTTTAACATATAAGATCCACCAGAGCTGATTGTTGGAGGGTTTAATTCATATTTTTGTTTTTGTTTTTGGTTGTTTTTTTTTTAATCACAAAGTTCCTTCCATTGGAGAGTGACAACACCAGACCTCAAATACTTGCGTCATTCAGCTAAGCTTAAGGAAGTATTTATATGAGGGTATATATCTCCTTACTAGTTTTCAAGACACCTTTAATCAAAGTGGGTGGCAGGAAATAAGAAGATTGTCGGTCCCAGCTTTAATCTTCCAGCTCATCTCCCATGATATGAAGGATTTTATAAAGAACATGCATGAGTCTCTTTATTTACAGTTCACTAGTACTTGCTTATAAAAATACAGGGTGCATTTATTGCTAATTAATTATCAATGACTTTATTATATAGAGCCAGTTGAAATTTACTAGCAGTCCAAAAATGTATCTTGTAGATAACTATTTTAATAACTATTTTCTTTAGTAAAACTCAGCTAGAAGTGAATTTAAAGTGCCTTTACTTGGGGGGGCAGCAATGGAAAGACATAATGTTCTCTTTGACTGTTCTGGTCTCAAGACAGCTTTTTCAATAGTGGGGAATAGTAGAGTAAAAAATTTATAAGTATTAAAAAGCTATGTTCCTTCTTACTGTATGAACTGACCCACAGAGGCTTTATAAGGTTATAGCAGGAATGATGAATGACCTTGCTTTTTATTTCTATATAATTATTTTTTTAGAAAGAGAGATGATTTCCCTTTGTTATGTGTTGACCAACATTTAGGGCTTGCAGGGCTATTTCTCTTAAGTGGAAGCACTGATGATATCAGTCAAATAGCCTTTAGATATTTCTTTTTTTATTAACCTGAGTATACGGTGTGTGGAAAAACAATGGTAGGCAATTTCTTTGTGCAGAAGTCCTCAGCTGTGTGACGCCAGAGAGCTCTGTGCCAGAAGAAGCATCCTTTTGTCTTCCTGTAATGTTCTTCCTCACAGCTCTTTCTCTGTCATCCAACCTGTTGCTATCTCCGAGATGTTACCTGAACTACATATTTCAGTCCACCCACATATCCAACCAGTCATGCCTTGAGTGATGATCTCCACTTTGTCTGTAGGTTTTTCTACTGAGCACAGGCTTTCTGAGCCCAAAAAGCAAGAGCTTACTCAATTCTTCTAGTTAGTAGGATCTTTGATTCTCCAGCTGCTATTTGCATAGAGGTAAATGGCTCTTATTACTGTATAAAAAGCAGTCATTGCATTTAGCACCTTCCATCATAACAAGTTTTTTTTAATATATCGACTATCCTACTTGTGTGAGGCAGAGTTATAGATCTGAGAATATTATTCTGATCACTGAGTGTGGAAAAAATTTGGCTTGAAGGATGTTACCAGTGTACCACAAATGTCTATGGGACAGTTCTTGGAGGTTTAATTATTTGTGCTGGGAAATGGGACTGAATGAATAAACAAAACAATAGCTATTTTCATAATGGTTGTTTAAGATTTGAACCTATTTGATCAAAGACTAATGTTAAACATGGTGGGGCATGACCATGTTGGATATAGGGCTGGTTTCATATGGCAATAGAAAGTCTGTGCTGATTTCTTCTGAAAAATCTTTTTCTTGGTGGTGCTGCTGCTCTGTTGTTCTTATATATTTCAGTTACTGCATCTCTAAATTTGCTGATCTGATGTACAGTTTTGGAGGGAAGTTGAAAATTTACAGTTCTCATGGAAAGCAATGCTTTTCCTAGTGGAGGGGAAAAAAAAAATTAATAAAAAAGTACAGCAGGACAAACACAAAAATTTCAAATTCAAGGGGAGCTTGCTTTGACCTGCATGTTCTTAGTGTAGTTTAAGAGCCTTGGAAACAAAAGAAGAGGCCTTTTCTGAAAACTAAGCACCTGAGTTAGCTGAAATGCCTTGAGTTTTGACATTTTCAAGTAGAAGTTCACTGCAATACTTTTCTCAAGTCTCAGTAAAAGGAACATCACAGCATACCACTTACTCTTCTCTATTATCTAGTAAGAAAGAATCTGTGTCATTTTATGAGTGGAAGAGATATTTTTAGCTTTAAATTATCTGTTCCTTGTATCCCCTTCCCTGTATATGAATCAATAAGTAATTTGAAAACTAAAACACTAGATCTGGTTGAATGGTTTGTATACAACAGCTGTGACAAAAGACAGAGAGAAAATGGCCTGGAAACAGTCAGAGCAGAAAAACATGAACAGCAGTTGTACCTAATTGATTTGGTTGGGTCTGTATTTGATATAGGCTAGCACTAGAAATGATCCCAGGGAGTTTTTCACCTTTCATAGCATGTATTTAACCTTATATACATGATTAGGTTGCAGAAAGACAGGCTGATGTGCAGAGGCTGAACGGCAGGACAAAAGAGGAGCTCCCTTCCACAGGCACAGTTTCATCCATTACCTGCTCCCCAACACATACTGCATTTGTTAATGGCAACCTTCAGGTCACAAGCCACCTAAAAGGGGCAGGGATATGGATTAGTTCTGGGACTGCAGCTGTAACACTTTGGTATTGCAAATCACAAGCCTTCCAGATGATGGAGGAGCTTCTATCATAAAGTGGCTTAAAGATCATGAGTTTTAAAATGTGACAATGGATTCAAAGTTTCTTTTAATTTGTCTCTGCCTAGCATAAAGAGGATGAAACTTTTGCTGATACTGTTTCTTTTCAAGGTTTGGTTTTTTTTTTTTTTTCTGTAGGTCAAGCAAACTCAAAACACTTCAGTGGATTTTTTTTATTTTTTGAAGAGGACAAGGTTAATGTTATTTAATTATATAACTCAAGGAACTGTTGCTTTGGGGAAAAAAAAATACAATGGAAAACAGAAGACCTCTATTTCACAAAGGTAATAAAACAGTTGGCTAGATTGTGGCAACTTTAGCTCATGCCGATCTGGCTCAGTTATACAATTTAAACGTTTTTACAATTAACAAGGTAGGAAAGTACATTGCAAAATCTCTGGCAACACAGAGGAGGGAAAAAATAAATTAAGCAGAGGGGATTGCAGTGATATTTCTGTGTTTAACCTGACAACTTTTCAGGATATTGCTGAAGTCTCCTGTACTAAAATTGATTTGCATTAGCATAATCCCATTTTATCCATGAGTTTACTATTCTTGTTACTGTCTGTCAGCCTGTCACTCATTAGTTCTGCTTTGGAAGATCTGAGTTTGGGACACCTGATGCTGGGCAGTGTTGGATTATGCTTTTCCCTTGTTATTTTGGTCTCTCCGTGCCTTATGAAAAAGAGCACTGGCATGTGTGATGACAGAAAGTAGCTACCGTGGCCCCAGAGTTCTCCCAGTATGGGGTGGTGGTTAGCCTTGCTTCAAAGACAGATATTCATGTTTGTAGCAGTGTAGCTTGCTTTGAGAGGTTTTAGTTAAAAAGCTGCATAGAGGAAACTACATCATATTCGTATCTTTTGTATTGGTCCTACAAAATTCTATAACTGGAATATAAATCTGGAGTGGAGCCTATTGGGAATTCATCTGTAAATGAAGTACTTACAGAGAGAAACCTCACATGCAGACCACACTTGCGCCCTGTGGCAGCAGTGAGTACATTTTTATTTATTTATTTATTTCTGAAGCTTCTTGGAATTCTCTGGGAGGCTTGTAGCTATTTCTTTTTAAATAAAAATACAGTCTGAGCTGTATTAAAATGTTGTCCAGAAGAGACTGGATACATGTGTATGGTGCAGGGTGTAGGCTGCTTTCTGGTCTCTCTGTTCTTTGTTGGGAATCCATATGATAACTTGCAGCATTTAATAGTGGAGCTTTATCTATGCCTTGAACAAGATGGTGACAGTACACATGAGTATATGGCTAAAGAGGTAGGAAGCAAATGCACCACCCTGATTTTGTTGAATTTGAAAGAATTTATAAAAAACAAGGTTGTGATTCTCGTTATGTATGAGACCCAGACTGAATTTATGCAATAGGAAAGCACTATCAGAATCTGGAGATGAACACATTGGTTTGCAAAATTACTTTTCTTCATTTTTCTTCCTTCCTGTGAGCTTCTCTAGTCTCTCCCTTTCATACAGGAACATGTTCAGCTCTGAGGTTGACTGATGGGGAACAAAAGGTGGAGGTTACAGAGCTGTTGGTATTATAACAGCAGTAAGCACCCACGTAACTTTGATATGCCCATCCCAAGTCAAGCCCCATCTTTGGACTGCAGTGGTCTCTGCAGCAGAAAGAAGGATTATATTTGTCTAGAATGAATGGAGTTGACAGGCGGAGGAAATTTATTCAGTGATATTTGCCATTAGCTGCCTGTAGGACTGGGGCGGGGGGGACCGTGGCATTGTTATATTCTCTGAAGAAGGCAGTAGATGCATCTTGTCAGTGTGATGGATTCAAGGGACAAGGATAATTCAGAGACACTTTGGTTTCCTCTGCTGTAAGAGGTTTTAAAGAACCTAGCTGAAATCTGGCATAATTTTTGATCTGCATTATTCTGGGGAGGGAGTAGAAAGGGATGCTTGATCTGTTATTCTTTATGGTGGGAAATATAGGGACTGTAATTTCAAAATGGGCAAACAGTGGATTTAGGGGTGGTAAAAATAAATAATGTGGGTAGGCTGCTGTTACTGCTTGTGTCATTTTCAAAAGACTCACAATCTCCTTGTGTTTTGTTTTGCCTCTTCTGTAATCTTCAACACACTATTTGTCTCGGGGTCCAATCCTGTAATGATTTAGGGAACGATCATGCATGTAGAATTTCCCTTCTCATAGTTCAAATGTAACAATTCACAAGATTCATTCCCAAAAGAGCACATGCAGCTGGGACACATCAGGATCCATTTAAAATAAACATGGGGCAAAACTCCTCTGCATTGAGGAGAGGGAAAATAAATCATGTGATGACAGATTTCAGGTGTTATTAGAGTTTCCACAGACTGCATTTGTTTTTGTTTTGTTTTTCCCCAATCAGTACTATTCTGTGAATCAAGGAAACACTTACGAGACAGACTTGCTGCAGCTAGATATCACCTTCTGTTAAGTGTACAGGTGGCTACTCATTGCTAACAGGGATGGTAATAAACAATTTTACTTCTCCCCAGGGAGTTTAATTTCTCTATTTATTTATTTTGTAAGGAATTGGTATTTTAGTAGCTTCATTATAAATCCAGGCCTGTTTGAACAATTCATGCTGATTAAATGAAACACTGGGAAATCTATTAGCATAACTGGCATATATTAGTTGTGAGGCTGCTTTGGCTTTAGGAACCTGGATAAGTCTTGTTTGAGGTGATCTGTTGTTCCAGTAGATGAAATCTTTCTCTCTGTAAAGCTAATGTCAGAAAAGATTAAATCTGTGCACAGACTAATGAGGTTGAAGAATTATGGCCAAGCTTAAAACCAGGTCAGAAATTCAGAAACGAACCTCTGGACCGCTTTAAAAACTCTATTGCAAAGCAGTTGTAGAAATGTGAGAAGGCTCTTCGTTACCTCCTATGTTGGATTTTACTACCACCTGCCACCAGCAAGTGGTAGACAGCTTTTTCTTTTTTTAAAGGAGGAGAGATCCGTTCATTGTTTCCTTATCCTTCATTAAGAAAAGCTGAATGACTGGCATATAGTCTTTAATCCCTCCAACTTTGCAAGTCCACCTGTATTCACCATTTTCTCGAATGTGGCACAACAACGACTAGAAAACACTTGTCTTGGGAAAAGGGTACTAATGCTTCCCTCAGTTCATCACTTGGATAGCTCTTCACCCACAGTCTTCAAAGCCACAGAACTATGTCACTGTGAGGACTTTTGAAAGCCAAATGGTTCTCCTGCATAGGCTCTTTGAGAATCACTTGGCAATCATCAGTTTCTAGATTTCTGTGATTACTGCTGGGGCAATGGAGGATAGACAGGTCTGCGCAGACCCTTTCTTGAAGATGCCAAGCTTAAGGATGAATGTTAACATCTTGTTTGCTGATGTTAAAACCCATTTTTGCAAGAGGATGGAGTTACACTCCAGAAAGCATACCCTTCAGCCTCTGAGACTTGTTTGCAAGTTTGCAGCCTAACAAAACAAGTTTGGTCAGTGAGGAATCCACAGGAATTTCTCCAGCATAACTTATTTCAAAAAGCACTTCTCTCTCCTTACTGTCCTTAATTCTTGACATATGTGGGCAGCCCATCTTCAGTTAGAACAAAATCGTTGTCTACAGCTGAGGCCATTTTTTCTTTCCCTTCCTTTCCTTTTTTCTTTCTTTTTCTTTTTTTTTTTTTTTCCCCCTTCTTTCTTCCTTCCCCAAAGATACTAGCTGGCAACCTGCCTCTGCTCCCTTGTGCTCTGGGTTGAAGTTCAAGAGTGCCCTAGAGCTACTTAGCTGAATTAATGACATCCAATATGACCTGTTAGTTTGAAGGTGAGAGAGGAAATTTTCCAAGATGATTTATACCAAGTAAGCTCTGTTCTTTCATAAGTGCCCCATCATTATCTTAAAGCCAGGATGTTATAACCATTTAATTAAAA